>SNQJ01S0074497.1:0-22199 GCA_010110895.2 Picea sitchensis
CCCAGTGAGAAGTTAGGGCGCGGGTTGCTTGTTTTGAGTGGTTTTTTGAGGAGTTACTCAGCATGGCTTTGGCTAGGAAGAGGCATGAGTTGGCCTGATGCCAGGTAAACCTGTATGGTGCATTTTAGGGTTATAACACAGTCCCCTAGTCGACAATGCCTGAACACCTTCAGACATAGCTCTGTCAACCATAAATTTATTAAGGACCTCTTCGACGGACTTCTCTTACTCAATCTGTTCGCCCAACATTATCACTTTTAAACAGATAAGTTGGGGTAGGCGAACGAACAGGCAAGGTAAACAAGCAGATGGTGATGTCTAGGTTCTGAAATCACAGCTCGACACACAATCATTTCTCTGTTAGAAACGTTAATCATGAATGGTGAAAAGTGGTCCCGCGCAGTGTTCGACAGGTTAAATAAGAAAGTGTCGTAACAAATTCTTCTAACGGGAAGGAATGCTTCCATTAATGTGAATATGCCCATTATGGCACGGTCTCAACGTCCCAAATGCAGTCTATTTTCCCATAAATGTGTTTCCTAGCCATTTTGGAGCATCATTCTAATGGTCGAGGTGCCTCCAACGGTCATATAGCTTCTCCAGGGCGAAGTCCCATTCTATGTAGTCCTGTTATTCCAGCGAGGTTCAAAGCCTGTAAACCTGCATTGTTCAAAGTCTTCTCTATAACTCCTTGGAGATTTCCCAACTTGGCTTTCTTCTTACTGAGATTCCTTGGCTTATTTCCTGTGATCTAAGTCTCTCTAATTGTTTCTGGATTCATCTTTCCATTCTTATTCTTAGTTTCTCCTATCGTAGTGACTTCGCTGTGTTGATGTACTTCCAATGGGTTTGAAGTTAATATTCCTTCCCTTACCACTTCTTGGGTGGATATAATTTCTTCTTGCATGGGTAGTTCCTTCAAACCTTCTTGTGTTATTTCAACCTCAACAACTAATTCTCTTTGTTATAACCCTAAATTGCACCAGACATGCATACCTGGCATCAGGCCATCTTACTTGCTATCTTTTCCAAGCCATCACTAAACAACTCTTCTAAAAAACCATTTTTTTGAAGGTGTACGTGCCCTGCACCACTACTGCCTGCGTACACATGCTTGTTGCACCACTACAGCCCGCGTACACTCACAAAAAACATGAAAAATGAAAATTGCAAAGGGACACGGGATTTTGGGTTGTTACCTAACCATTTGACCGCCCATAGACAGTCACCCCAACCGTTACTATCTATTTTTGCCTATAAAATAAGGGGTTGGGATCCCATTCCAAGGATAAGCACGAGATCATAGAAACTCTGTCGATTTCAGTATTCCCCCTTTGCCCCAATATTTTGCAACCACATTGTGAGTTTGAGCCAGAATTCCTTCTTCCTCCATTGCAAACCCTTTCCATTTCCCTAGAGAGAATTGAAGAGGAGAAGAATACGTGGAAGAAGTTGGTGCATGGTGAATAGGAGCCTAGGACCAATTTCGAGGAGCAGTTTCCAGTCTCATATTGTAAACGACTTTTGTGAGATTAATATCAAGAAATACCTTTTTCGTCCCACCAAATGATGTCTTAAATCTTTAGGATTTGTTTACAATTTTTGTTGTGATGTCTAACCCACTAATCCTTATATAGAATGCATGCTTGTAGTTTCTTGTTTGTCTTTTCGTGAATGCAGGTTGGCCTTGGGAGGAGATCTACAGTCGAGAAACAACTAATCACAAAGGGATCAACATCGGACGTGGAGTTTAAGGTATGCCTACCGAATCCCTATACTTTGTCTTTTATGTATGATTGTGGGGTAATGATGGGATAGTGGTTAAAAGTAGGATACTTTCGACGGTTATCTCTCCCTACACTTTAGAACCCTGGTGTAGTCCATAGAGGGGTTTTCCCACTATAGCATAATTGGCGACCAAACTGGGGAACCTTTAGGGTTTTTTGGGGATATTCTTTTGGGTGCTTTGAATCAGTGTATTTACCGTTTTTTGAGTTTTTGTAAGCTTCTGTGTCTTTAAGAGATACTGGTATTCCATACCAGTAATCACTGCCTTTGCTTAACTATTGGTTTTTATTTTTTTGAGAAGTTATAGAGGTGTACGCAGTCTGTAGTAGGCTTGCATGCGTACATATGAGCCCTGCCTTTGTACAACCCATGTACATACACAGGCTGTTGAAGTGTCAATAGCATGCCTGTGTTGAGAAATTTTTATTTTTTTTAAAGAAGAGGTAGTCATCCTCTTCCCTGTCAAAAGTCACACTTCTCAGGGATTTTCTTGATCTAGCCCTGGTCTCTGTTATAACAATCTGTAGCCTAGGTCTGACCTCAACATAGCCTTCTTTTTATCAAATATTTCTTATGTTTTTTTCATTAGGGTTTTTAGACAAGTTTGTGAGTATGTTCTGATCTGCCTTCTTGGTATTTCCAGTGAGTCCCTGCAATCTTCGATGGGACATAAGTCATTTCTTGGTATTGACTTATCGTCATTTTCCCCATTTTTTTCTTTAGAAGAAAAGAAAAGAATTCATTTTCAAATTTCTTGTTTTGAAGCATAAAACAATAAATAAATAAAACATTTTTTTTGTTTGATAAAAGTAGTTCAGGTTAGTTGCTTTATTTACCAAGGAAAAAGAATTTTTTCTGAAGTTCTTTATTTGAATGCTTAGGACATTAAGTAGCTCGTAGTCGAGTGAAATATTTTTTTAATTTTTTCTTTTCAAAGATCTGTGAAAAGTAGTTACGAAAAAGTTTGGTTAAAGAGTTTAAATTGGAAAATCTTTATTTGTGAAGAAGACATAGTTTGTTTTCAATTTCATCTTACAATCTTCTCTTTCATCTCTTAAAGAACATCACTAGTTTCACTTCCATTCCCTTTAAATTAATACAACCACTAAAATTAACGCTTAATTAAAAGTTATTAGACTTCGTGTTTGTAGGGTCCATCAATTTAGTCTAGGCTAGAGCCTTGATTTAGGATTGGAGAGGAAACTCTTCAAGGCTACAAAAACAAACATAAGAGTCTTTGCTAGGGAGTGCTTGAAATTCCAGTAATGGTGAAAGTTATCTAGGACCCCCCTCTAACACAGGGGCTAAACATGAGGTTGTGTGCGGAAAGGTAGCGAAGATAACCCCTCCAAAGTCGGACCAAGAGTAGTGGGGAACGCATATAGAGGGATTATCTTGGGATTTCGTTGATCGCATCTTCCATAGAGCTTTGTGGGTCTCCAATCCATTTGAGGTCCTCAGTTGTCTTCCGAAACACTTTCTTTCGATACCCTTGACAGGTTTGGGCCTTGATACCCTACTCATTGTGAACCACTTGACTATCGACTGTACCCAACTGTGATTGTTCGTGTGCTGACAACCTAGTTTCCTTTATCTTGGTGAATTACACAGGTGACTGTGGGGGTATACCATGATACCTAGGGCAGACATTGGACCATGCTTTTCAGATTATACCCGGAGGGTGCTTCTGTATTTGAGGTTCACTTGCACCGGTAAGTTTCTCTAGTGTTGTTTGGTGTAACTGTTCTTCCTACTAGCTAGTGATATGCTTGTCTTATCTCATAGGATATTTTTCTAGTGTATGATGGTTTTTAACATTAATAGAAATCCCTAGTGTTTCATTGATATTCTCACACCATGGAGGATCAGGATCTCCGTCAGTCGCGAAGGCTTCTTGGCCTGCTGCTGGTTAATCTAGAGCCACCCCCGCCACCACTAAGGCGAAGACTAGACCAACAAGGGTCTTTTGAGGAAACCAAGCCACAGGAAACTGAGCCCAACCCATCTCTGAGAAGAGAAAATTTGATTTCGAAGGAACCAACCATTTTTTACCTCGGAGCGGAAGCTCTTGGTCCACATAACCCTTCAATTATTGATCTATCGATGCCCATCGTCGTACAGGTTAAAACTTATGAGCGTTAGGTAGTGTCAAAAGCAATGATGGAGACAAATGTTACTACTTCTTCAGAGAATCCTCATATTCCCTCTATGGATGTCACTACAGGTGGTTTTCCAAACAAACCATCACCAGTCCGGACCACTATGGTCTCGACTACCTCTACCTCGGGGAATGGTCTGATTTTGTCTATGGTAGCGATCACTTCTCCTTTCACCCATAGTGTGACAGGCCCCCCGTTCTCATACAGGATTCTTGTCTTTGATACGAACTTTGTCCTTTCCTAATACACTCTATAGAATTTAGGTCTAGGGGAAGGGAGCTTGAATGCTCCTCTGAAAGGATCCATGGGGGGCACCTCATCTCCCTATAATTTTTTCCCTTACAGAGGGGTTCATTTACTCCCTTCGTCCCCTTCGCTTGGCAGTGCTCACCAGCACTCCGCTAGGCCAAACGTAAACTATAGTTTGTTTAGAGTAGGTAGTCAAGGAATTCCTTCTTATAGAATTTCGATAGGTTCGACACTGTTCTCTTTGTTCGGCGCATTTGGTAACAACGCATTCTTGTCAAATTCCATCTCAGTAGGGGGAAACCCTGGTTATGGACAACAAAATCTTGTGCATGGTCCTATTCCTGCGTAGGGGGAAAACTCAGGAATTCCTTCCTCACAAGGACCTTGCAATCCATGGTAGGGATCATTTCCCTCATCAGGGATTTCAACTAGGGGAAACCCCTTCCATAGCTAATGGAACCTCGGGAAAGGCTCAACACCTATGCCCATCAGATCGGTAGGGGGAAACCCTTCCCAAAATCCTTGGAATGCAACGCAAGCCCAACATTTTACATCCTATAATGGGATTTAGTCGATGACGTCTCAACAAACACATAATACATATGCTATTCATGGCCATGGTTATTACCAGAACCCTGGACAACAACCTAACGTTTCCTGGCAACCTGGTGCCAGCCAAACTCCAGGCTCCTTTTTCCCTGGTTATAATCAACAACCCGAATTACCGTTTATGGCAACTTTGCACTTGCCAGACTTGACAAGGTTATTAAATGACCCCATATGTCATGATACGTATTGGCCTCCCATGCCAACCAAGTTTCCTTCGGACATTCCAAAGTTCAAAGCTAAGCCTAATGAAAATCTAGGTGATCATGTGACTACCTTCCATTTATGGTGCTCATCCAACTCTTTGAGAGATGACTTCGTTCAGTTGCATTTGTTTCAATGCACTCTCATAGGGAGTGCTGTGAAATGGTACATTGAGCTCGATCACTCAAGATACTCTACCTTTGGCGAATTGCCAATGGATTTCTTAAACCATTTTCAATTACTTGTGAGATACGACGCCAACACCGAGTTGCTGACCAACTTTGAACAGACAAAGGAAGACCATATCTCAGATCACATCCGAGAATGGATACACCGGAATATTTTGATAAAAGTACCAGTCCCACCAGCATTCTTGCTTGAGTGGTTCCTTAAGTATTTGGTACCACAGTTATCTAAAGATGTCGCAATGTTGGGGGTCTTTTCAGAAGAAGAAGTGATAATGAGAGCTCAACAACTAGATCTGATTTACTCTCAATCTGGTTTACTTTACAAATTCTTTCCAGATGCACCATGGTCAATCTTGATAGGACCAGACAGAGATCTAGACCACATGTCGATGGTATTGTTGGCTCAACGCAAATGAAGCATGTTGATCAGTTGTCGAATCAATTGCAAAAATTTTCAATACAGAAGACAACGACTAGCCAGACCACTAGTTTTGTTGCTCCCCCTACTCAAACGTTGGATGTACATAGTGTGAAATTGACAAACCCAAAGGCCACCTAGCAGCCTGATATAAAGAAGAAACAACGAAAGAAGGGTAAGGGGGATAAGAAACCTACCAATAATTTTGGCCAGTGAAACACAGAAAATAAGAAGTCGAAGTATCCATGTAATATTTTCATGGAAGACCATCCGACTCACCAATGCCCTCATCTTGTGGAGGCCTAGAATGTATTGGCATAGCAGAAGCCTACCGTGTTAACAAACCCATTTCCACATGGGAAAAATTTAACTCAACACAGAAGGGGGAAGTTAGGGACCCCCTCCATCTTCGAGTAATCCTTCGTCTGTGAATGTGTACATGATGAAAGGTAGCATTGATATAGCAACTAAGACACACGACTACAGAATTCCAAACACCTCTAAGAAGGGTAAAGAAGACGAAAACCCACCTCTTCAACTCCAGATTGAGAAGATGTTGGGAGAAACAATGACACACATCCCAAAATTTGCGTTCAAGAAAGCTTCCCACAATCCAAACGCAAGGGCCACCCAAAACGAATCTCTGGTGGAGGATTTGTCTCAAAACCCTTGTGCAATGTCTACTTTGGAAGTCCTCCAAAGATGCCCCTCCCAAAGAAAGGCTTTGTTAGCTGCCTTAGGATTTGTTGAGACTTGTAATCCGAGAATGATCATGCTTGATACGACCGACTTAAAACCTCGTCTCCCTTACCACGTGGTGTTTCATATAGTAGTGGCTTACACCATGGAAACTTTTACTTGAAACATTTTCCGCACGGTGGTTGATGAGGGCACCTCGACATGCGTGATATCTTTGGCATGTTGGAAGGCCATTGGCCAACCCATTTTGTCTCCATCATCTACTCTTCTTATCTCTTTCGACATTCATTTGTTCCAACCACATGGAATCATCCCCTATTTCCTCATGCAGTTAGGGGGGAATATTGTGTGCGTCTATGTTGAAGTGGTTAATGCATCTCTCAACTACAATATATTGTTAGGAAGGAGTTGGACCTATGCTATGCAAGCAGTGGCCATGACAGTTTTTTAGGTCTTGTTGTTTCCACACGAGCACCAGATCGTGTCCATTGATCAGTTATCCTTCTCCTGTCCCGACCCTTCATCGAGGGTATCCATGGTCCCAATGATTGATAATCCTCAACCCGACATCGTCAACGTAGGGGTTGGGTTTTTCCCACCTTTGATGGGTACTTTCAACTACTGCCTCTGACCGACAATCTCTAGTACATATCGGTTGTCCCCGGCCAACCTAGGGATGAAATATTTCAAATCTCGTCATTTCGCACGACTTGCTTTAACGATCCATGGACTCTTCCTTCCCCTTCAACCATTATGGAAGGGACAGGGCACCATGGCATGGCCATGCCTTTGTCTGGGACAGAATTTGTGTACTCTATAATCTAGCAAGCTTCCGTCGACCCCGATCCGACTCCCGTAC
Source organism: Picea sitchensis (assembly GCA_010110895.2). Classification (NCBI taxonomy): domain Eukaryota; kingdom Viridiplantae; phylum Streptophyta; class Pinopsida; order Pinales; family Pinaceae; genus Picea; species Picea sitchensis. The sequence goes on from SNQJ01S0074497.1 coordinate 7,171, forward strand.
AAGAGTTAGATCTTGTTCTCGAACTTATTTGGGCCCAAGTATCCCTTGTCGATATTGATTATTTAGACTTAGTCTTGCCCTCAGATGAGGCTATTATTGAGGCAATGACTAGTCCAGACATACCCTAGGATGATCTCCATCACAGATCTTAATTTCTCCCAGAGTTAAGAAGAATTGAAGCAGGTGAATTCACTCTGACTATGACTGGAGATAGGGCTTGTCCTATCAATCCTTTGTCTATGCACACTGTTTACGCTGAAGGAAATATGGAAACCATCTCTAAAAAAATACCTATTGATATCTCCAGAATCCTTGGCGTCGTGGAGAATGTCTTCATCGGAGTGGACTTCTCTCCCGAGAAGATTCAAATTTACATGGATTTATTTAAATAACTTCGCGACGTGTTTGCCTGGTCTTACGAGGAAATGACAGGAATAGATCCAAGAATTGTTGAACATGAAATCACGACATATCCTGATGCTAAGTTGTTCCGGCAGAAGCTTTGTCCAGTTAATCCTAGGAAATAAGAAGCTATTAAGGTTGAAGTAGAGAAACTACTCAAAGTTGGTTTCATCTACCCCATTCAATTGACTTAATGGGTGTCAAATCCCATGCCAGTCAACAAAGAATAGGGTACGATTTACATATGTACGTACTTCCATGATTTGAACAAGGCCTGTCCAAAGGATAATTTCCCCATGCCATTTATTGACCAAATAGTTGATGAATGTGCAGGTTGTGAATATTTTTCTTTCATGAATGGTTTTTTGGGGTACAATCAAATACATATCAAACCCGAAGACCAACACAAACCACTTTCATTTGTCCATGGGGTACATTCACTTATCAAAAGATGCCTTTTGGTCTGAAAAATGTTGGAGCAACTTTTCAGCGGGCCATGTATTTTTCTTTCCATGATCTCACACACATAGTCGAGGCTTATCTTGATGATTTAGCATCACGATCTCATAAGAGAGTTGATCATCCCATAGACCTCCAACTCATCTTTTAGCGATGTCGCTACTACCAGATTCGCTTGAACCCAAAACAATGTAGTTTTTGCGTAACGTCAGGTCGTCTGCTAGGTTTCATAGTTTCAACAATAGGGATCATGGTTGATCCTCTAAAGGTCGAGGTGATAGTTCAGTTTCCTCCCCCGTGCAAAGTCCCTTAGCTTCAGAGTTTACAAAGAAAAGTGAACTTTTTATAGTGTTTCATCGCAAACTATGTCGAGATCACAAAGGGTTTCATGCATTTATTGAAAAAGGACATTCTTTTTCATTGGGATGAAGCCACTCAATGCTCTTTTGAGGCATTGAAATGCGCCCTCATGTCTGCCCCTCTACTTCGACCACCCAATTATAATAAAGATTTCTTATTATACTTGGTCACTGCAGAGTAGACCATCGGTATGGTATTTCTTTAGGAGGATGATTTTCTCTTAGAATACGTGATTTATTACCTGAGCCGAGGCCTGGTTGGACCAGAACTCAATTACTCCCACATTGAAAAAATTGCGTTGGCAGCAGTTCATGTTGTACAACGGTTTTGTCATTACATCTTGTTTTGCAAGACCACTTCCATTGTCGTTGTGAATCTGTTTAATACATGTTGACACGACGTGTAATCGGAGGAAATATCAATATATGGATAGTTATCCTCCAAGAATTTGACTTGGATTTTGTTTTGGCGAAATCCAAAAAGTGGTTGGTCTTCGCGGAACTAATCTCAGAACTTCCAGTCGAATCAAGTGATGTTATACCCGAGGAGTCGCCTATCAAAGGAGGCATGTTTTTCATCACATCTTCAGACCCTTGGTACAGAGATACACTAGTCTGTATTCAGGATTTGAAGTGCCCCACCCTTGCTTCTCGTGATGAGCATCGTCGTATATGCCATCAGGCCAAGAACTATCTCATACTTGAGGACACCCTGTATCATCGAGGTGTAGATTGCATCCTTCGTCGGTGTCTCACTCATGAAGAAGTCAAAATCGTGCTTAACGATTGCCACACTGGAGCATGTGGCGGTCATCTATCTGGGTTGGAAACAGTCCAAAATATTCTACGAGCCAGTTACTTTCGGTCGACATTAATCAAAGATTGTGTTGAATTGGTCAAGAAGTTCCACCCGTGTCAGATCTTCTCTCGAAATATGAGGGCACACCCTACTCCCATGTTTCCCGCCATCGCAGTTGGTCCCTTCATCAAGTGGGGGATTTATTACACTACATGCAACCCCCCTTCAGCAAGGTCACATCGTTGTATCATTGTAGCAGTAGAATACTTCACAAAGTGGGTCATTAAATATGATGGCAAGACAACAAATCTCTTTTTGTTTAACTAGATAATAGCAAGGTTCGACATCCCGAGATAGATCATCATTGACCATGCTAGTCACTTTCAGAATAAAATGATGTTCGAGTTAACGTCAAATCTTGGGTTGAGGCAAGAAAATTTGTCACCCTACTACCCAAAAGTGAATGGTCAGGTGGGAGATGTGAATAAGTCCCTTAAGACTATTCTACAATGAACGATCAATTCAGCCAAGTCAAATTGGCATTTGATGTTGTACTCCGCATTATAGGCCTACCAAACGTCTGTTAAGACTACAACCAGTTTCTCACCTTTTCAACTCATTTATGGGCTGGAAGCAGTCTTGCCTATAGAGTGCTAGATCCTGTCTCTAAAGTTGGTAGTACAATTATTTCCAGACACTTCACCACTTGAAGAGAGTTTATTATATCTTGATCATATCGATGAGCAGCGTCGAGATGTAGCCTTGGCTAACGAGGATCACAAACAAAAAGTCAAGTGTTAGTATGATCAATCTGTTCTTCCTTGGATTTTCTCAGAAGGTGACCTTGTACTGGTCTATGACCAAGATAAGGATCCCCTGGGGGCAGGGAGCTTCAAACCCATGTGATTCTGACCTTTCATCATGAAGGAGGTTATGAAGAAGGGAGCTTATCGTCTAGTATACTTTGAGGGAAATTATTTGATGGAGCCTAGAAATGGGCTCTACCTTAGAAAGTACTACTCATAGGTGGGTCGCCTTGGGTGACTTCTTGTACATATGTATATTTCTTATACATTTTCTCTTTTAGTTTTTGTCTTTTTGGTTTTATGGATGTGTCATTTTTTTTTATGTTATATTTTTCACTGTGGTAGATGTCAAGTGAATCAGAGGTGCTCGTTGGGTTTGTGGACGACGCTAGTCGACACACTCGGAGGCTTTCTTCCGCAGCTTGGGTGATTTTCATACCTTAGGGCCAGTTGTTATCTTCAGGAGGTATCTGTTTAAGTGACACCACAAACAATGTTTTTTAGTATAGCACAGTCGTAGAGTTGCTTCGTGACGCTTTGTCGCATGGTATCTCTCACCTCTGGGTCTACTTAGATGCTCAGCTGATTGTGTCCCAGTTAAATGGGGTTTATTACATTTATGATCCTACTCTACACCGACAGTTCCTTAGGGTACGTCTCTTAGAATGAAGCTTTGATTACATTACATATATCCATGTTCCTAGGAGATTGAATAAAATCACAAATACTCTCGCTAATCATGTATTAGATTGGCATATTGCACACATGTAAGAAAAAGCACACACATGCACATGTAAATACATTTGTAAAATAAATGTAATCCCTAAGACATAAAAAGATGTAGATACACATATATATATAAAAAATATCAGAGTACATAGGTGGGTGCAAGCAACTCAAAAATATGTCCAGTAAGAGTCATGGGGATTATTCCCTCAAAAATATACAAAAGGTGCCCTCAACACATGAATAGTATAGCCTAGCTAAGGTCAGGGAATGTTGGCCCTACCATAATGAACTATGGTATTTTCCAAACGCTGGAAGAGATAGACCCAAGTCTATGGTACCCAAACTACGTGAAGTTACATCGTTGGTGGCAGATCCTCGATCTCTTCCATAGGGACTGCGCGAGTGAGAATGGTGAGGTTCCACTCCACCCATCTCAATACTCTCTCAGCCACTCCAGCTGGAGGCCCCCCTACTACTCTTGCTGGTTTGGTAGCTACGGTTGGTCCTGCCTCTGGTCGAGGACGTCGCCTAGTCCTCGAGAAGTCTATTGGATGCACTGGTCCCACATCTATACATAACAAATGCATAAGTTTCATATACTCTAGTATACAAAAAAATGATATATATATAAATAAATAAAAATTAAATAACTCTAAAAAAAAAACACAGCTATCTCTCCTCGATCACCTCTAGGAGGTACGAACATATCCATATCCCTAGAAAATTTATTCCCAGCATAGGGGTAGTCCTCTATTGTCGGAATCTACTGTGCCCAATAGTCAAAAAGTTTATCATCGAAGGCCTCTATGGTCCTTCCACCCCCCTTTCGTGGGAGAAATGCCACCCATATACATAGTTTTGGGAGGAAGCCCTCATTCCCTCACAACGTCTCTCATGGACTAAGACTGGGTACCCTCTCGAATAAGAAAGAGCATAAAATAGTCTCGAACCCAAAGTTCTTGTTCTCCCGCATGCGACACTTTATCAGTTGTCTCTTCATGCATGCCATCATGGTTGTGCTCCAGTTGAACACTCGTGCATTTAAGCACTGTACCACACGGTGCATGTGTGCTCGAGAGGCCTGATGTAAGGCCATGGATCCAATGATCCATCCAATGAGAAAAACTATCACTTGCAGTGATAAGTTGGAAATTTTGTGGATCGGCACCCGAGAACCCATTTTATCTGTGCTCGCCTCACAATCTAACCCGATTAACTCGGCTATGTTGTGAGGCCCCGGGGAGGAATCACATAAGTTGACTGGATCCCCTCTCCTTGAGAGACCAGTCAGGAAGTAAATGTATTCAGTCGTTGTAGTCAACGACTGCCCCTCGAGCATAAATGCCTCAGTGTCTGGGTGCTTGTAATCTACCAAGGCGTTCAATAGCCTGGGTTGTGCCCGCATGAGTGGACACTTGAAGAATTTTAACAACTCACATTGAGCTAACACAACAATAGAAGTAGGGTATTTTGAGACCAAAGCATCAATGTCTTCATGCTCCCTCTCTCTCCAATGGACATACATCTTGCAAAATGACAAGTTCATTGGGAGTTAACTCTTGCTTTTCATTTTTTCCCACATAATGGAGGGTGTATGCGGGCTGTATTGGACACAGTCCTGTATGCATGCGCGCATATATTTTTCTGCACGTGGGCATATGCAGGTTGTATTAAGATAGCCCATGTACACATAGGGCCGACCTTTTTAAAGGTCAGTGCCCCCCCAAAAAACAAAAACAAATGCAAAAAAGAAGAATGAAAATGCAGGAGGGGATAGTATGTACTTACTTGGTCCAAGAAGAAGTTCATTTCATCCACTGAAGCTCCCAGAATAAACTCTTTTGGAAAAGGTGTATTTTTTAATTTTTTGTCAATTCTCAATTTACAATGGTGATAATGAGCTGACAACTTCTATTTATAGTCTGTTTGGCCCCTTTTTGTAATTTTTTTGGACCCTTTTGTCATTTTTTCTATTTTAAAAATCGTTTAGTATGGTTCTTGAGTTTTTTGGGGGTTGTTACGATACGTGTTTCTTTGGGTATTGGGAAATGTTTTGAGAGTTGGGTCATTTTTAAAGGTTTTTTGGTAAAAAGTCATTTTTCCAACTTTTTGCATCTAAGTCAGGATTCCACCTCCACTTTCTGCATTTCGTTGTCTTTTTCTCTTTTCCATAGGATATACCCCACTGAGTTGCTACATAAAACCATCACTCCTGCTCTAGAAGTGTCATAATTTAGTGGTAGATCCTACCTTCACATGGATGCCCTGCGTAGATCCTGGTTTCATTTTGGTGTCCATGCCGTCGCTAATGATTTTAGGCTCGGGATTCCTTTTTTTCCTATCTTGATTACGGGTTTGGGCCTTCACATGTCTGATATGTTATCACTTTTGGTTTCACCCTCAGGACTCCAAAAACAACAGGTCTTATTTTAAGCCCTTTTCGGACCCTCTAAACATGAAAATATTGTCGAGCAATCTTGTTTCCCTTCACACTCGCCAAACTAAAATTTGAAGGGACATCTGTCCAGCGATATTTTACCCCTTTTTCAGTCCAGATGCTCAAATGTACAAACAAAGGTATACTATAGGAGCCTCGGTTATTTAGAAGAGTATTCTCAGGTATAAATTTAACCCTTTTTCAGGCCTGAGGGACTAAATTTACCAAAAAGGAACCCCCACGGAGTCCATAGTTAATCTCTTTTCAAACTCCCTAAAATTAAAAAGATTGTCGAGTGACCTTGTTTCTTCACACTCGTTAAATTCATCAAGAAGAACATCCCTTACAAAATCCATAGTTAAGCTTTTTTCATACTCCTTAAATATGAAAAATTTGTCGAGTGATCTTGTCTTTGTCACACTCGTTAAAATGATTTTGAATATATGTATTTTCGGTACTAGTTTACCCCTTTTTCGAACCGACTAGACTGCCTTCAAAAAAGGTACCCCAGTGGAGTCTCCTTTTACGTTTTTTTAGACTCTCTAAAAATGAAAAACCATCTAGCGTACCTTCTCTGGGCTCGTTAAAATTACATCGAAGGACATTATCATTGTGTCTTATTAATCGCATTTTCATTCCTACGTCTTTGGCCTAATGTCGGCTCCATGTTTCTCTCAACTAAACCATCGGAGGCATGCCTTATATGCCAGCCTTGTATCACTTTGCCTCTGCGTCTTGACAACTTGACCCATGGAGGATTTTTCCGGAGTGTCCTTTTCTCGCATATGTCTCCTTTCTATGAGCATCAACGTGTTCCTTGCGCTTGGAACTAGTATCTCCGTGACACTTGTTCCTCCTTTATAGTGTAGCATTATTTTGTTATTTTTCAAGCTTTCCAAAATTATTGAAAAAGACAAAAAAATCAAATACCCCCAAAAATAAGAAGGGAAAAGTATTTTCTTTTTGTTGACAACACAATGAGTCGTCCTTGGATGAAGCACGTCCTTTCGTTTGTTTGTCAAGCTCTAGGATTCAATATGACCTTAGGAAGTTGTTCTCGCTACACAGAGTTATGTCCTCCTCCATTTGGTTATCCTGCCAAACATATGGAGAGTTCGTGTTGTCTCCTGCATCATGAACTTATGTCAATGCCATGCTGCCTGAGTCTCATCTTTTGTTGTGTTTTTGTCCAAGGGAAGTTTTACTAAACTTGATTTGTCTCTTCTGTAGTTTATCTCTTGTCCTCATGCCCGTCCACCCCGAAAGGCCAATCAAGTCCTTGCTCAAAATCAATGAAGTTATCTACTTGATCACCGAAATCCTCTTGTTTGTTCCCAACGAGCTGTCAAAGACCTCTGGGTAGTAAAGTCGTACACTGATATTACACTCCTACCCAAGTTTTGAAGATTTTGAAGTTGTTTCTCGAGCTCTGAAGACCTCATATCCCGTCATTAGGCGTCATTGGCTTCTTGAATATGGATACTATAAATGTATATATTTTGATTTTGAGATATAGATCTGTTGTGTGTTGCTCGCAGCTACACTTTATATAGTTATGCGACATGGATATGCAATGTATTTGATTTCCAACCATGATTTTATTTCATCCTGAGCATGGGTATGCTCGCCTCGGTGAGACAAATCATTATTTTGCAGATGGAACCTCCTGAACTCTGGTCCCTGGTCTCACTCGCTTCGTACTTTGGTGAATATTTGTAATGTATTTCGGCCATCATATGCTCTTATGAACTCACACATTAGGGGGCATTTTTTATAACCCTAAATTGCACCAGACATGCATACTTGGCATCAGGCCATCTTACTTGCTATCTTTTCCAAGCCATCACTAAAAAAATCTTCTAAAAAAACATTTTTTTGAAGGTGTACGCACCCTGCACAACTCCTTCCCATGCACACACACTTTTTGCACCACTACAGCCCACGTACACTCACAAAAAGTGCAAAAAAATGAAAATTGCAAAGGGATACAGGCATTTGGGTCGTTACCTAACCATTTGACCGCCCATAGCCAGTCACCCCAACCATTACAATCTCTTTTGGTCTATAAAATAAGGAGTTGGGGTCCCATTCCAAGGAGAAGCACAAGAGCATATAAACTCTGCCCATTTTAGTATTCCCCCTTTGCCCCAATATTTTGCAACCACATTGTGAGTTTGAGCCAAAATTCCTTCTTCCTCCATTGCAAACCCTTGCCATTTCCCTAGAGATAACTGAAGAGGAGAAGAATACGTGGAAGCAGTTGGTTCATCGTGAAGAGGAGCCTAGGACCAAGTTCGAGGAGCAGTTGTCGGTCTCATATTGTAAACGAATTTTGTGAGATTAATATAAAGAAATACTTTTTCCGTCCTGCCAAATGATGTCTTAAATATTTATGATTTGTTTATAATTTTTGTTGTGATGTCTAATCCACTAATCCTTATATAGAATGCATGCTTGTAGTTTCTTGTTTGTCTTTTGTTGAATGCAGGTTGGCCTTGGGAGGAGATATGCAGTCGAGAAACAACTAAGTGAAAAGTGATCAACACCGGATGCGGAGTTTAAGGTATGCCTATCGGATCCCTATACTTTGTCTTTTATGTATGATTGTGGGGTAATGACGGGATAGTGGTTAAAAGTAGGAGATTTTAGACAGTTAGCTTTGCCTGCACTTTAGAACCCTGTTATAGTCCGTAGAGGGGTTTTCTCGCTATAGCACTCTTTCCTTCTATTGCTTCGACTCAACTTCTCGTTCTTCTATCAGTCGATCTATTTTCCTAGCTATGAAATCTCTTAGTTCTCGCTTTTTATTTTTTGTAGCTTCTTCTTCTAGTTTCCTTCTTATTTGGTCCTTCTCAATCCAAGTATTTCCTAACAAAAGAGGGAAAGGGGCGTTGTTCTCAACAAACTTAATGACTTCAAATTCCTCTTCAGTCGATGTTCCATGAATAATAATAGGTACATTAGCAATTCTTTCACATAAGGTTATCATCTTTCCTTTGAATAAACCTATTATTCCCAATGAAGATACTATAGTAAGCTTTCCCAAAATTTCCGAAGTTCTTTCTATCATAATATTCACTTGTGTTTCCTCATCCAAGACACAGTCTATGTCGAAGTCTCCTATTCTTGTATCTATGTGTTGTTTTTCTTTCAAGATCTCTGGTAAACTGACATCTTTGTGATCATCCATCATTTCTTTCAATTGTTCTAATGTAGTCTAAACTTTCTATGATTCTTTCCCTTGATGATTCTTTAACATGCTCGTATTCCCTTGATTTCCTTCATAGTTCTCTTGTCTCATGTTCATTTGTTCAACTTTAGCAATCATTCTTGGACAATCCTCAACCTCATAACCAACAACTTTACAACAAAGACAAATAGGACTTGTACCAGGGAATTTCTTAGCAAGGTGTCCCGGTCTTCTACAGTTATAACATAGGTTTAATCCTCTCTTCCTCTTGTACTACACACTAGGATCACAGTGTTGGACCTACAATCTGCAAAAATTCTTTCTAGGTTCCTGCATCCAATTATTAATCCAAAAATTCTTTCTATGCATAGGAATAACATATCTTTCTTTATTTCTATAATATTTATTTAGACCAACTCTTTCTTCCAACTGCGCCCTATCTTTCAAACTAGGGCATAATCTATTAAACATACATAAATTCATTCTTTCGAAAAAAAATTTCCACTTATCTTATTATATCAAAGAACAATCTTTACCTCTTTCTAGATCTTACCTCTTTTCTTCATATCAGGTTTCTTTCTTAGCACATAGATTCGCAATTCAAGTAGAGTACTGCGCACTTCAGTAGAATATCTACGCACAAATCTTCTCTTTTCTTTACTTCAGTTCCCAACAATCACAGTTTCATTCCCAGCAATGGAACCATTTGTTGGCACAGGGGCAGACCCATGGTTCAACGCTTCAAGAGCGCACCAAAAAAAAATCGTAACTACCGACCCTTTCGACAACACCTACAAAGTAGGTGAAGTCTCACCCGAGGTAGAGGCAGGGGCGTTACAAGTCTCAGGTGTCTATAACCAAGATGGGGCACATATCTGTGATTATAACACTTCACAAAGTAGTTAGAAGACAACATGCATTATCTTATCAACTTCATTCACATCGTAGAACAAACCCTAAGAATAGATTGACGCAGTAACAATCAAAAAATACACATCACACTTAGCATCATAAATTAGATCTAGCACCTTCAACATAAATAAAGCACTAAGAATTCATAGATCTATCTATCATGTATAACAATAAATGTACTAAGCAGATTCACAGCATAAACATCATAGAACAAAGCAAACCATAAACACATGATATACATGGTTCACCCCAGTGTGGAGCTACGCCCACCAATGAATTCTTCTTCTTTATTAGTCTTCAATCTCTTACATTCGTCTGCTCCTGTGCACTAATCTACAGAGCCAAGCTTCACACTGGACAGGTGATCTGCGCATTGAGTGCCAGATCTACCTTCCCAAAATTAGGCCAAGGCACAGAGCTAACTCCTCTATCAATCACAGAGCCTTACATACACAGTCGGTTGCACTAAGAAACCCAGGACTACTTGCACTTAGCCTTGCAATTTATCGACCCCTTTCTACATTACATTCTTACTTATTTATACTTTTACATTTACAAAAAGTCCTAATCATGGGTAAACCCATGGGTCAACATCCCATAACCCGTTACAAAACCCTAAGAACCCTATTCTAGGTCCACAAAGCCCACAAAACTAGTGAAGTCTGCGATCTCAACTCCTCCTGGGCGCTCCTTCCTCGATCATTGCGTCGAAGTCCAAAAAGTGGTCAAAGCTGACCAAGATTTCCTCAAAACTTGGTCGAGGGCCAATAGGTACCGTGAAGAATTTCCCCTCCACAGTCACCTCATGTAAATACTCTAAAGATATAGGATACTAAGGTTACAAATTATGACAATGATGCTTGGGGAAGCAATCAAAAGTCTGATCCACGTGCAAGGGCAGGGTATCTAAGCCTGAAATTGCCTTGAGAAGGTCCGCACAAGATTGTTTTCTCAAGTGACCCCCAATAATATATGTAATCTATACACTAAGACCAACAAAGCAGGGTGAGTAACTCTTCTGGCCCTAATGTGACCTCATGATTGACCCTTGTGTTAGAAGGAATTCCAAGGATAAAATGTAGCAAGTGGATTTAACTCTCCCTATCACAAGATACTATTGTGTTTTTGATGCTTTGGAGAGTATTCCTCACAATATATTCCAAAGTTCTATACCTATCTAATGTTGGTGTATAAGAGTTCTAGAAAATAAAAGTTACTAGATATATTTTAAAATTACGTTGACTTTAATGGTTGTTGCTTAACTCAAAAAGGAAGCGGAGATGAAACTGATGAAGTGTTTGACCTTGACCCAACAATATGAAAAGAGAGATGAGATGAAATCTTTTTGTTCGATGAACTCTAATTACATAAGGGAGAAGGTTTCCTTTTTCCAGAATAAAACAAGTTACAAAACACAATTTCTTCAATATTTGAATGATCTTGATGTCAAACAATCAAAGCTATCAAAATTTCCAATTTTCTCTTTTAAACAAATATTTGAATGCAAAACTTTCTTGTAAAGACTACCAATAGAAGAACAAACTTCAATTTTTTTCTTTTCAAATAAAAACAAATATCTAATTAAAAAAGAAAACGTTGTCTAAGAAGATGAATGCACTCACAACACTATTTCCCAAAATAAACTCATAATGAAACCAAAAATGAAAAGTAAGAAAAAGTTATTTGTCTAATGTAATAAAAAATTGTTTTCCGATAAAAAACAATCTAAAACTCAAAAAGATCAATAACAACTTATGTAGAAAGCACTCAAGGATAAAGTCTCGAGATTATACCCTTGCAACAAATAGTGAAAGATAAAACTTATGAAGCTTATGAAAAAGATTCTCAATACTTGAGAAATAATCAGATTAAGGCTAAAAGATGCAAACCAAGCTGCAAATAATCTCTCAACGGGACCAAAAATTTACCCTAAGAACTTATGACAAATCTGGGCAAAGAGGAAAAATTGACTGTCACTCCAAAAAAATTCTACAGGAATCATCGCAGGCTATAGAAGAACATAGTGTGACGATCAAGGATCATCACAGGAAATAGGAAAAACACAGTGCGACGTCGTCACCCTAGTTTTCACAAGTAGGGTGTGATGATGATTGAAAATAAAGAAAAAATGGAAAGAGGACATAGTTTCTCAATGAACTTTCAGGACCAAGGAGTCAATATGCATCACCCAAAGACTCAGAGAATGAAATTAACCAAAAGAAGGCAAGCTAAAAAAAAAAAAGGAAGCAAAATCCAAAAGAGGACGAACCCGAGTATGGTCGCCAATTTTGTTATCGGACAAATCGGTAAGTGTGAACACAAACTAATCTCCCTAACTTCAACATGAAATTAGAACACAACAGAGAAGAATACAAGCTTCTCCTTAGATTTCATTGTAATGTGAACTAGTTCAGAGAGGGACAAATGACATACTATTTAAACAACGTTTGATCCTTTCTAGTGTCATCCTTGCTCCATATTTGGATTTGTGGGATGTTGAACCTATTAAGAAGAACAAACCAACAAAGAGAGAGAAAAACGATATATATATTCCAATGAAGTCTATGTATAAGATCAAGGAGTTATACAATAAAAGTAAAGACACCTTTATAGGGAAGAAATGTATCACTCCATTATATTGATGAAAGTGGAGAATACAACCTATTCCTTGATGTTTCAATGTCCCTTCCAATGGCCCTTTGCTTCAACACATACACCTTTTCTCCAATGATTTTGATGAAGAGTATTCACAACCTGACTTTGAAAGATAAAGCAAAGCTATCACAAGTACAATCTTCAGCAGAATTCTTCATGCATAAGCCAGCCTATAATTTCCCATGAGATATCCCTCTTTATATAGCGTGAAAGAGGGATGGATAAGGAGATTAGGATGATCCCACTAAATCATAGAAGCAAGTAAGATCCAAATCGATCAGAGGCCACCTCATCTTATAGAAGATTCCCTTCTAGAACTTTCATGAATTTCAACTTTTACTCTTGTTTGAACATCATCTCACCCTATGCACAAGTAGACTACGACGATGCCACAGTCCAATTTTTATGTAGGATGTGAATATCAAGCATCATCGCACCCCAAGAATTTAGCAGGGTGCGACGATCTCCTTTGATATGTTTTTTAAGAAAAGAAAGATAATTCAATTTCTCATGGAGAAAGTCTCATTTAGTATCTTCAGGGAATAGAGAAGTGAGTCATACACATATTGTTAGTTGATCATAGGGGTGACCAAAATAATGTATAAAAGTTGAAGGTGGTTATGGATGGTGTTATCAATGAAATTTCGTCTGCAAATGGTTACAGGAATCCAGCATCTCCAAACAACTATTAGTTCACCCATGGACCAAAAATGAATTTCCAAAAAGGCCCAAAACTATACAATCAACAATAAAATTAGCATGTCCTAAGACTACATAGGGAGCGCGTGCACATGCTCCATTCAGAAACACAGGAAAAAGCGCACATGCACATGATGCATGACTGTGGATGCAAAAAACCACGCATCCCTAAAAAATATGCATTTATTATATTGGTCAACCTCCCACCCACTTCTGGTTCAGCTTCCAAGTCGATTTGACATCCAAATCTCGACTGAATCTGGCTGGGTGGCTGTGTAGAATTCCTGCAGAAACCCCGATAGATCTAGAATTCTAGTTAAATTGAACACAAACAATTCGTTGATATTCAAGAGATGAGAGAAATTTTTTTCTCCATAAATTAAAGAATTATATTAATCAAAAATGAATATACATGAGAAACCATCCTCAAAAAGAAGAGAGGAGGTGAATATATAGAATTTCCAACATAGAAATTCTAGTAAAAAAAAGCTAGAAATAGATAAAATAGGTGTCATAAGCTAAGGGAGACCACATAGCTCGATATAGACCACTAAAGATACATGTCACACACTCATTAATTTCCACAAGAGTTAAGTGATGCGCATTATCTCACTTAAGCTCACTTAAATGACAAGAGAAGTAGTTCCAACTCACTTAACTGACCCGAAATAGTAGTTACTAATAATAGTAACGACAAAAATCATTAATTAAGGAATAAATCTCTCACTCAAAGAGGAGGTGCGCATTCCCTAATAATAGATGAGTTTTTTCATGGGGGGTTTGGAATAAATCATGAATAAATGAAGAGAATCAAGAATAAATCGAGAAAATCAAGAACCGAGAGTTGAGTCTTGATCTAAAATTARCAGTTTTCCCTAAAATCTAGGGATGAGGCACCCTTCTTCTCTATGTGGCCAAATTAGGTGAAATAAAGTGTAAATGAATGTATTAACCAAGATCTATGAGTCTAGGCTAGGTATAAACTAATGTAAGTTAGGGATATGCTCCAACACCCCCCCCTTAAGCCTAACTGTAATGACAAAAACTTTGAGTCCCCACAACTTGGCCATTTTAGGTACTCATTACATAAAATAATTCCTCATGAACAGAGGAAAGAGGTAAAACCTCGTGGGAAAAAACCTCCCCCCAAAAGAGGAAACAAAAAATGTTGAATGGCCAAAAGTGACCTACTCAGTTGTCTCCACCACTCCAAGCATAACTCTCAGTTCTGAAAATTTATTTTCAGTGAAGGACTTGGTGAAGATGTCTGCAACCTCAGAGTGTGACTTTGGATCTGAACCAAGTGACATATAGAAATGTATGGGCAGCAAATTTTCTATGGCATCCATGGCTTGAGGAGCCCCAAAAAACTGTGATCTTGTCCTTCTTGTATCTGCAGGATCACCGACTAGTTCACCCGCATCTTGCAGGGTTTTCTCTGCCCAAGTTGGCAACTGAGTTGGAGAAGCCATGACCTGATCCTCATCCTATGTATCAGACATGAAATTCTTCTCTGATGGCTTTTCTGAAGTGCTCGAAGAATTTTCTGACTCCTCCTCATCAGTGACAACAAGCGGTTCCT
>SNQJ01S0074497.1:26082-37328 GCA_010110895.2 Picea sitchensis
AATAGTAAGGACCCACATGTCCACATGCTAGTTTCCTAGGGACTTTAAAATTCTGCAAGGTTGTACCAATGACATTTAGTTAATTAGGTAATCAAGACTTGTAAGGACCAAGCGAAGTCCACATGCAGCAAGGTGACACCTAATTTATTAAAAATATTGGCACACTTTCACTTGATTCACACATAAAATTCACTACTCACTCACATAATTTTCATCTCAAAATGTGGAGGTTGAAGTAAGTTTCCTCCAAAGGGATTCTGAAATGCCCCACCCTTTTCTTGACGAAACTATCCACTCCCACTTAACTTCAACGAGATTGTCTCACACCCCCAATCTCTCAAACAACCACACCTAAAATATTCCTAAAAACTCACTAAGTTTTCCCCCACAGGAGGTGTCAAAAGAATTTTTTTAGTCTAGGTAGGATTTCGGGGATAGGCATCCAAATAACTCCCCGTTATCTGGTTCTCACATCTTCAAACAATATAAGTTGTCAAATAGGGAACTTTAAATCCTCCAAGTGAAGTGTTCCTAACACCATAAGGCAGGGATATACCCGTGAAAGGTTGAAGGCCGAGGTCCGATTGTTCTGTGTGTCCCCCCTTGAGGCACCCACCTCTTGGATGGGATCCAGCTCGTGACCCATTTCTTAGGCCGAAAATCTAAATGTCGCACTTTGACCAAGGTACCTAGTGACCAAATTTTAGGACATCTACCTAGGTGGAAATTGTGGGCTGCAATTGCACCTTGATCGGATTTTGTGTGGCTATTGGGAAATATCGCCAGCTCTTTCGGGATATGCACCCTCTACCCCTCATTATAATTGATTACTTCATCCTTCAGTAGTTCCTCTTCTGGTGACTTCAGACCCCATTATTGAGTGCTATTGGAAGGTCCAATGTTGTTTGAGAGGAAGGACGTTATGTCTTTTAGGACACGAGAATTTGTTTTCTTTGTTCTCCCACGTGGACAAAATCCACCTACCCACATGTATGCTTATTTACCAATTGATTTATGTATGATGTTCTTGTGATTACATATGATTGTGAGATATATTGTGGAAGTCCAAGTTATACAAAGTCTCTTGTTCATTAATTTCTATCATCACCATTTTCACACATCCACCTTGCTAGTCGGACATCAGAGGAGACCCACAAAATCCCCGTCATTCCAGATGCTTGCTAAATCTCCCTCCGATTCTAGGGGGAGTTCCAAGTCTTTCCAACTCATCGGCCATACTTCCCCACACCCTTGTGAGTGCCACTATCTTGGGATCAACTTTGCTTGGTTACACTCTACTTGGGTCCACTTCCCAAGGTCAAACATCCCCACACTCTCCTTTCCACAGAAGCAAGGGGCCAACTTCTTCTCAAGGGGGAAGTACAAACCCACCTAGTCACCCTCAAGGGTCAAGTACACAAAACACTCACACTATGGATGGAACTAATCCTCTGCCACCACCTCAAATGCCATACTTGGTTTCCCTCAACATACCAGATTTGACTAAACTCACCAATGATCCTATATTGCACAACCCCACATGGCCAACAATGCCTACCAAGCTGCCTTCATACATCCCCAAGTTTGAAGGAAAACCGGGAGATGATCCGGCCAACCATATCATGAAATTTCACTTATGGTTCTCTTCAAACAACATCATGGACAATTTTTTCTGATTGAGGTTATTTCAACGTACACTCACTGTCCCATCAGCTAAGTGGTATGTAGAAGAAAAATATGGGTCCCATGTGACCTTTGAATCCTTGGCTAAAGCATTCTTGACCTTCTTTCAACTACCAATTCATCATGACAATGGCCTCAAACTAATCTCAGAATTTAAACAAACCTCCACCATGCACATCGTTGACCACATTCGCGAATGGCGTCGGCGACGTAGTCTCTGCAAAGATGAAGATACTCCACAACAATGTCTCAATTGGTTCCTCAAATCACTTGTTTCCCTCCTTGCCCAAGATGTGGCCACCACCTTCCTCCAGTCTAAAGAAGAAGCCATTAGCAATGCCCAACAGTTCGAACTCATTTACTCACAGTCAGGGTACTTGTATACAATACTGCCTGATGCCCCGAGACCCGTGTCATTTGGCCAGGACAAACCTGGGATGTCTCACTCAGTAGATGGATTGATTGATACCACTACACAACACATTTAACATCCCCAACAACCACCAATGTATGGAACCCCTCAATATCCACCTGCATACGGTGGACCCTCTTATTATAATCCCCCCCCTTATCCACAACTGTACCCCTTGACCTTTCCTCCGCCCACCAGCGGACCACTGCAAGCACCCACAATACGCCACATATCTCAACCTAGTTCTGGTTCCCTCTCCACCTCTTATTACACCCTAAGCACCAGTGAAGCCACCACGCCTTCCTATGCATCCTACAGATCATTACCACAACATAATCCATACTTTCCATTTCTCGGTCCCCCCCAGCCTATTCCTTCACCACAAGGACAACCACATGTTGGGGTTAACTTTGTTCAACCATCTCCCGTTCAACAATACCAAACTTTTGAACAACTGAATATGGATAATCCATCCCATCAGTTGAAAAATTCCAGAAAGAAAGGGAAAAATTCAAACAATAATAATCTTGGGCCAGGAGGAAACCAGAACCAACCCCAGCAAAACCAACCTGTAGGGGGAAACTAGAACCAGGGGAACCAGAACCCTCAAGGGGGCAATAAAAAAATATTCCAAGGAAATAAAAACAACAATATTCAGACAAACTTCCCTTGTGCCCTTTGCAGTGAGTATGGCCATTATACTCACCATTTCCCCCAAATTGCATACTTCAAATGGATGAAAGAATATGGTAATGGACCACATGCACTAGCCCCGCCTTCCCACTAACTGGGCCCACAACAATATGTGAAACACCCACCCCCAGTCATGTTGCAAAACCCCATACCACATCAAGGGGTGATGAACACCCAACAAGAGATGCACCCTGCCCCACCACAGGTAGGACCATATCACAACCCAGGCACTTTGGCAGATCAAACTATCCTCCTCACTAGTGAGGAAGAGGTACTTCTACAAACGCGCAGTCGTCAATATAGTTCCCCCTCTGACTTGACTCCCACTACCTCAGAGGCCACCCTAGTCATGACTCGCCTACCTTTGATGATTCTACGCCCTAATACTGAAACACCTCTTTGCATCCCTTGCATCCCATTGCAAAGGAATGTACACAACCCTCAAGCTAGGACAACACACAATTATAGTCTGGTCGACGACCTGACCCCATCCCCCACTGTCATGTCAGTCTTAGAAGTTCTTCAAACCTGTCCTACTCAATGGAAATCATTACTTTCCACTCTGGGGGCAGTCGACCCTACCGATACTCGACTCATCACATTTGATCTCGACAGTGGAGAACCATGTCTCCCTGCTCTTGTCGCTTTTCAAATACTGGTTAAAATCTGGAACATCACAGTTCATCGCTGCATCATTAACGAAGGTGCATCCACATGCATCATGTCCAAAATCATTTGGCAGAAACTTGTCTCTCCAGAGCTAATACCATCTTCTATTACTCTGAGGGTCTACGATGGATGACCCTCATCTCTCGAGGGGCTCTTCCAAAATGTCCCCATCGAACTTGGGGCAAAAGATATCCTTATTGTCATTGAGGTTAACGATGCCCCACTCGACTACAATATTTTGTTTGTTCATAGCTACATGTATGCTATGAAGGCATTCACCTCTTCTGTGTTCCGAACCATGATGTTTCCCCATAACTAAAATATCATTACCATTGATTAGGTATCACATTATGAGCCTAACCCTTCATCCAACATCAACAACATCCTCCCTTTTGTCCACACTAATCCGGATTCCTATCCACTCATCAAGATGGGCCTCGGAATGTTTAAGGACCCATCCTTAATAGGGACATACCACGGAGCACCACCACTCATCCATACTTTCATACAAGTATGTGTCATCTCCACCAAAGGAATGACAACTGAAGATACTCTCCCTCCCATCGAGGCCCCTTTCATCCCTCACATCCCACTAGTTGCAGAAATCCTCCCTCAGGAACATCCTAGACCTTGTTCAGCTCTACCCATTCCTGATCTTCCCCTCCCCCAAGGCCATATCCCAGTTTTGGAAACATTCCCCCAAGCCATTACCCAAATCCCTTTATTTTAAGCCCCACCAGATGTACAATATTTCCAAGTAGTTGCAATGCTCACCCTTCCTAACATGGTGTTGGGAATCCCAGTATGGTATTGACATCCACCTAAGATGGTCCCTCAACCATCCCACCCTCCCCAAACAGAAGGAATCCTGATGCAAATTCCCATACTTACCCCCACCGTCTCACCCACACCCCCACTCGTTAGCACCCTTGCTATAGCTGGGGGAAGACAAAAAAAGAGGGAGCCCACTACTCCACTTCCCCCATGTGTCCAACCTCCTTGCACGTTATGCGAGAAATATAGACACCCCACCAACAAGTGCCCATCTCTCCCTGAGTTACGTAATCTCATTCAACTTCCTCGAGCACCACCACCTCTTCTCGCTTCCTCCAGCACTGTCGCTATCTCCCAGAACACAAGTAGCAAAGGACTACGAACCAAATTCACATGTGCCATCTATTCAGAATATGGCCATTATACACACCATTGTCCAGTGTTACCTCAGTTCCGGAAGATGCTAACAGTCGTATGCCAGAGATTTTAGCAAGAACCCACCCCAACACATGTCACCCACATCCATTATGTCATGACCTCAGTCAGAAAACGTGTTAGATGTCCTTTGTCTCTATGAGAATCACTTGATCATTTCACATATCAATGTCCTATGATCATTGAATATAGGTGTCACCAACTAGCCCTTATTCAAAATCCTACACCCCCTCCTCAAGCAAAACTAGTGAGTACCCCTACCCCATCACTTGATATGGTTCATATATTTTCACTGGAACCTGTGGCACTCCCTACTCCCCCATGGTTCCTAGATGATTTATATGAGGATTTAACCCCAAATCCACCCAATTCTCCAATTCATTTCCCCAAAGAGATTCTACGCCCGACTACCATTTTCAACCCACAATATTTCTACATTTGGCTTATGTTGAGTGAACCATCAGAACCTCCTTATGATACCCCCTCTACATCATCACTACCAGACAACAAAACCATGGTGACAGTCACCAAAGTCACTCCTTTTGATCCCCTATATTCTCGACAGTTTCACTACGACGAAGACATCCTTGAGGATTTAACTAAGCCCGATTTCCCATGGGACATGCTCCACCACAGAGCGCTTTTTCCTTCCCAAGAAGCCACCGAGCCTCCTAACCAAAAACCCATCTACACAGTCAAAACCAAAGATTTTCTCCCATCAGGTCATATAGATTGGTTCAAAAACCCTATCCCTGTCCCCGATGCTTTTGAAGAAGGCAATATGGCCAATATTTCCCCCACCATCAAAATTGATATTTCCATCAAGTCTGGAGTCATAGAGGAAATTACCATTGGCACTGCATACTCTCCTGAAGAAATAACTACCTACAAAGCTCTCTTCTAGGAATACCGGGACATCTTTTCCTGGTCATACATAGAGATTCCCAACCTTGATCCCTCTATTGTCAAATATCGTATCGACACCTGGCTAGATATCACACCTGTCTATCAAAAACAACATCTGTTACACCCATCCAAAGCAGTGGCCATCAATGCCAAAATTGACAAATTACACGCTGTAGGGTTCATATACCCAATCACATATACGTCATGGGTCTCCAACCCATCCATGTCAACAAAAAAACAGGGCAGTATCCGTGTCTATATAGACTTTTGCGATCTCAATCATCCTGTCCCAAAGACAACTTTCCAATGCCCTTTATCGACCAAATTATCGATGATTTCACCGGTCACGAAGCTCTGTCCTTCATGGATGACTTCTTTGGATACAACCAAATTCAAATCCACCCATCCGATCAGTACAAAATCGCATTCACTACCCCCTAGGAAATTTTGTGTATCATGTCATGACATTCAGCCTCGAGAATGCAGGGGCCACTTTCCAACGCACCATGACATACATTTTTCATGATCTCGCTCAAATCATTCTCGCCTACTTGGACAATCTCACTGCTCACTCCAAAATATGCACTCAACATCTTAGTGATTTATGAATCATCTTCCAATGGTGTCGTCAGTACAACATCCGCTTGAATCCCCTCAAGTGCATTTTTTGCGTCACTGTTGGTTTCCTCCTTAGGTTTATAATTTACCAACATGGAATTACAGTTGACCCACTCAAGGTCCAAGCCATCACGGAAATTCCCCCACCATGGAATTTATGCCAACTACAGAGCCTACAAGACAAAGATAAATTTTTACACCGCTTCGTCCCCGATTACACCACTTGAGCACATGGTTTCCTTCACCTCTTACATCATGATATCCCATTCCAATGGGACGGACATGCCCAAAACACTTTTGATGATCTCAAAACAGCCCTCTCCACTGCCCTGTTGATTAGTCCACCCGACTATAATTGTGACTACATCCTCTATATCTCAGCCTCAACCATCTCAGTAGCAGGATTTCTCTTCCAACTAAGGAATGATGATCGTGAGCATGTCATTTACTACATTAGTAAAAATCTTTCAGGGATACCCCTGAAATACAACCACGAAGAAAAACTAGCTCTTGTAGTTGTCCTCATAGTCCAAAAATTGCGCCATTACATCTTGCTTCAAACTACCAAACTCATCACAGATTCCAACCCAATGCACTACTTACCCAGCCGCTGGAAAATAAATGGAAAATTTTCCCGATGGATTGTCATCCTTCAGGAGTACAACCTCAAATGTTCAACACCCAAGAGAAAGAAATCCCTCATCCTTGCCGAACTCATTACGACATTTCCCTCTGATACTACCAGTACCCATGTCAATATCGACTTCCCCGATGAACATCTCTTCTACATCCCCTTGGATGACCCATGGTACGATGATCTTCTTGTCTACCTCCGAACACAGAAATTTGGAAACCACCTTTCCTGAGACGATCATCAACATATTCGTCACCAGGTTCCCCGCTACCTACTTATCAGTGATATCTTATATCGACGCGGGGTCTACACTATACTCCGCCAATTTTTTACTATCGATGAGGCCAATCGAGTGTTGAAAGAATACCATAGTGGCACTTGCGGGGGCCACCTCTCAGGAATGTCCACCGCTCAAAAAATCATTCACGTCGGTTATTTTTGGCCTACATTATTTCACGATTGCATCAATGCTGTGAAGCGATGTAACAATTGTCATATTTATGCCAACAAAGTGTGAGCACCACCTTCTCTTCTCGACCCAGTCATTACTGTTGGCCCCTTTTGAAAATGGGGCATAGACTTCATGACTTGCACCCCTCCATACAGTAATGGCCACTCTTCCCATCGAGTGTGTAATTCCCACCTTACGCACCGCTATTGAGCTATTACCTGCCACTGATCCAATGGAGAAGCATTTTCCAAACTTAGAATCCCTGGATGAATATCGTTGATCTTCATTACAGAACAATGAGGCAGCCAAAAAATGGTCTAAAGCCACTTTTGATCGCCATGTCAACCTTCACTCATTCAATGAGGGCGACCTCGTCCTTTCTTACAATGTGACTCACGATACCCTTGGCCATGGAAAATTCGAGTCACTATGGCATGGACCTTACATCATCCAACATTGCCTCACTAAAGGTGCATATATTTTGGCCTCTCCCGAAGGCCAGCCTCTCAAAGAACCCATCAACAGGTTGTACTTAAAGAAATTTTACACCTGAGCGTAGCCATACTACACTAGGCTTTTTCTTTTTGTACATTTTTTTGTAGAGTTTTTAAGCTTATTTCTCCCATACCTCACATCTAATATACCATTTCTGTTATTGATATATGCCTCCTCCATTGTCCTACCACATTGATTATGCCAACGGAGCTAGCCGTTGGACACAGAATCTCGCTTCGGTCGCTTGGGCCCTCTATTCACCCTCACATAAATTGCTCCACTCCAGCGACACATGTTTGGGTTTTAGCAACCAATAACCAAGCAGAGTACACGGCCATCATCAACCTCCTCACTGAGGCCCGCCATTGTCATATTCTTCACCTTAGCATATTACTAGACTCCCAACTCATCGTCCTCCAGCTCAACAATGTGTACCATGTTCGCGATCCTTGCCTCTTTTGCAAATACCTGCAAGTTAGACTTTTATCTCTATGTTTTGATTCCATTACATTCACACATATTGCAAGAAAACTTAATCAAATAGAAGATAACATGGTTAACCTAGTGTTAGATTGGCATTTATCACATCAAGTTACCCGTACGCATACCTCACACATCAATAATCTATCACATCATATAAATTAGACATCATCATCAAAAAACACTAAAAACCATCAACACATGAGAACACCACAAAGATCCCAAAATGTATATCCATATATATATATATATTGGTCAATGTCTCATCAGTGTTTACAAAAAATAGTATACAAAATATACCATCCATAGGTAGGTGAACCACCTTACCCCTATAGATACAAAAATGGTGCCACCTCACCACATACAAAATGGGCTCACCAGCCTATATTGGTACAAAAATACATAAACACAGAAGAACTCATGGTGCCTCTAGAGCTCCTCCACCTGGCCCTCTCTTAGGAGGAGGGGTCCCACCAGCAAGGGGTCCCTTGGGTCTCGGAGGAAGTCTCCCAGTCATCATTTCCCCCGCTACAGTCGCTCTCCGAACCACGGTCCACCATGCCACCAGAACCCCCACACACTATTCCAGGACTCCCTCGTCCAAGATATGTGACCACATTCCCTTAGGCACTCCCTATAGTACCACCTCCAAGCAACGGTAAATATCCTCGAACTCTCCCCCGACCTCAGCTGGGGGAGCATGCGATGGCCCTACACCGGGGTCATCAAAACGGTGTCTCCTAGCCGCTCTCTCATCATCAGTGGGCCTCACCCTAGCATCATCATCCCAATGTCACTCTCCTACCCGCGGCTCTCCCCGCAGAGGTCTCACTAGCCCCTGACGAGCCGGTGCCCTAACCAACTCAACCTTGAGCCCAAGTGGTTCCACATCTGAACATACAACAAACAAATGGTAGCATCAGCATCCATATATACATAGCATGCTTGCTATACTATCTAAAAATCAAATCATCAACAATCACATGATACCTCTGCAGTTGAACACCTCTCCTGGAGGTAACACCATCTCTGGATCACCCCGGAAGTCCACCCCACAATACGGATACTGCAGTATGATCTGCGGAATCTACCGCCACACCTATGTAGCCTTGGCCGTGAAGTAATGGCCACCCTCCCCACCACCATGATGAACTAAGATCGTTGACCATCACCTCAGTCGCGGCTCTCGCACACCAGGTGTGCCCAAAAACACTCTAGGGCGCAACATCAGCACCCTCTCCAAGAACCATGCAACCAAGATAGACCCAAAGGAAAAATCCCCCGAGTCAGCAATACGACACCTGTCTAGCTGTCTCGCCATCTTGGCATGGAGAATCATGCCCCAGGAAAAATGCTCACCGGCCAGTGCCCACTTCATAATCCTTAGCTGACCTCCACTGATCGGTCGAGTTGCAAGAGACCCATAAACTCTCACAACCATCGCTGCGATGCAATGATGAACAAGGGAGTCCATCGCCCCAATACTCACCATGGAGCCTGACATGAAGTTCTCCCTTGTGCAGTACCTCCGACCTAAGACATCCAACTGCCCATCCCTAGGTACTACGGGCTCCACTGGTAATGGACTCCCCCGAAAAGGGAGCCCAATCAGAAAATATATATCCTCCACTGCAGTGAAGGCCAACTGCTAACCCCACACCATAAAGAAATGTAGATCCAGACTCCACATTTGAATCAAGAACTGCAAGAGGTACTCCTGGGTCCGTATCAGGGGGCACTCAAAGAACTTCAGCAACCCACAAGCTACCAAAGTATTGTGGATTGTTGGATCCTCATTGGTCACTGCCTCCCTAAGGAGTGACCAATCTCTCTCTCTCCAATAAAATCACATCGTCCAAATGATCACCTGCATCCACATATACAACACTTGATCAACAATCATAACCCATAAAAACATCAAAATATCCAAAAAAGATAATTTTTTACACCCTTCTTCTTTCCCTCACACACGTAACTGGTTTTTCTTACAGGCACGCACAGATGTGCGCCTATTCATCCCCCAGTCACGTACACATGTGTGATTGTTGACCATACAGAGGTGCATTCATGCACCCTTGTCAAACATATAGGTGTGCATCATAGCGTGCCTATTCACTACACAGCTGTGCACACAGCTGTTAGGGGCACAAATGCACATGCATGCATTGTTGTGACTTACATAGGCGTGCATGCCATGCGCACCTCTTTTCCCCATTAGAGTGCCCCCATGTGTGGATGACCGAATTACAGGTGCACACCCATGCGCACACATTTCTCTATCTCCCGCGCACTGAGGGGCCCACACCCACAAAACCCCCTGTACGACCCTCCGTACAGGCCCTGCCCAAAAACAAAAACCCTAATTCTATGCAGGAAGATACGACAACCAACCTGAAGCTCACAGATCCTGACTTGGATGCCTCAATCTCCTAGAATCTCCCAAACTCCTCTACAATCAATCATCCACTCAACAAGATAGCAGGTACAAATGAGGTGGCATTATGGGCCCTACAACTATATGTTGTCCATTTTTCCAAAATTCCAGAATCATTTCCAGGAGCTCTGGGTGTCGTTTTTTCGATCTGTCTTCAGCCATGGGATCAGGACCACGTCACCTACACCATTCCATTCCCCGAGCCACTTTATATCCTCATCCCCCCAAGGTAATTATTTTCATCTAACACTCAGGTACGCATGCTTACTGTTATTGGATAAATCCGTAAGTGCGGACACAAACCGATCTCCCTAGATCCACCTAGATCTAGAACAATGCAAGACAGAACATGACTCTTTCCCTAGATTCTAACCATTGAATTAAATAGGAGGCAAGAACAAAGCACATACCTTGTGATCACTTCCTTTGGTCTTTGTTGCTCCTGCTTTGCTCCAGTGCTCTCGTACAGTCAAGACCAAAACAATACAAACCAACTGAAGTGAAGAAAGCACAATCTATTCAACAGTCAATCTATGTATATGATCAAGGAGTTATACAATAA
>SNQJ01S0074497.1:52650-63133 GCA_010110895.2 Picea sitchensis
AAAAAGGGGTATTTGGTAAAAATAAGGGATATATGGTAAAAATAGGGTTTTTTTAATTAGAAAAATGTATTGGGAGTGGGGTTAAACAAAAAGGATTTGGGGAGGTATTCTTTAATATCCCTTGAACGAACGTGTTATCTCATAGGTTCATTGAGTGGAGATCCCAAGCATTTTTCACTCAATGGAAAAGATATTCTAATGGTTAGACTATCTTATTCTTGTCTTATATTTCCTCTATCTTACTTGAACGAATTTGAACCTTTTGAAAAGCATTTGGTTTATCTTGTTACATGTTAAATGTTAATAAATATTTTGCTATCACCTGTCATAGGATTTCTGTTTAAGTTATTATTTCTTGTTTCTAAATGATATTTGGTATTAGAAAGTCTTCTCTGTAAGTGAACAAATTGTGAAACTTGCAGCTTCTCTTTTCTTCTGTTTTATCTCCATTTTTATCTAATTTATCAGAATGAATGTCATTGACTAGGACCTACTAGGTGTAATTGCTCAACAATCCTCTGACCCATAAATGAATTACCAGTCAGGATGGTAGTTGGGATTCCATCCTCAAGAGTTAATGAGGAGATGGGTAAGGGTACCCATCTATAAGGATTCTAGGCCTGACCACGAATTGGGATTCAAACCCACACAACCTTTCTRAGGAAGTCAAGAAAGGAAGTAATTCAGGGATAGAGACATATCTGCCAGATAGCAGAGAAGAGAGAACACTCTCTCGAGAAGAGAAGGGGAGGATACTTCGAATCTAGAGGTGAGATAAAGAGATGAGCAGTAAGCTCATTTTGGATGAAAGAATCCATGGACAAGGTTTGGCTACCAACTGATAAACGAGGCTAATGAGTGACTGAGGAAGTACTCATGCAGACCTCCTTGCTTGGAGTAGAGACAACCAATTTCCAAGTTCCTGTGGGAGGAGGAGAGTAACTTATGTCCCTAATTGTTGTT
Organism: Picea sitchensis; assembly: GCA_010110895.2. Taxonomy (NCBI): domain Eukaryota; kingdom Viridiplantae; phylum Streptophyta; class Pinopsida; order Pinales; family Pinaceae; genus Picea; species Picea sitchensis. Next base: position 53,614 of record SNQJ01S0074497.1, read on the forward strand.
GAGAAAGGAGAAAGAATCTCTCTCAGAGCATCGTGGTCTAGCTCGAGGGTGGCCAGTGGTAAATCCATTAGGAGTGACTGTGCCTATAGTTGGGAGGAAATGGACACCCCTTTCAGCGGTTGCTTCACATTTTCTAGTTCTGATAAGTATTTTCATACTCTGTGTAATATAATGGATGTGATGATGAAATGTCTGTGTTTGTGATTAAGTCTTTGAATATTTGAACATATATTAGATAGGTTCTTTTACTTATGCAAACTGTTATGTTTTCATGATCTTTGAATTTTATCAGTTTAGTTGTTAGAGAGTAATGGGATGGGAATCCATAGGAGGGTCGAGGTAGGATCGACTGAAATGTATAAGTCCTACAAATCCATTTAATCTTACCTTGGCGGGAATGTCAAGTTCAAATCCTGTGGAAAAATGGCGTCTCCTTCAGACTATTCCCCCATCTGACCTAGGGCTCTTGCCCACATCCTTAACCCATTTTCTACAAAAGGATTTGCGCTTAGCCACCAAGAATTCCCAAAGGATCCATGTGACCAGGGTCTAAGAACCTTGCGCTAGTCTGAAAGGAGCTATCCCTTTCGAGACTTCGGGATTTATGAATCTACAACCCTCGAAAACAACCGAAGACCAAGGTTGTGAATTGATGAGGACCGTCAATCTAGGGATTCAGTATGGATCTCTCTCAGTCATTAGATTGGACATATGAAGGGAAGTGTTAAGTGCTTCAAAGATGTCTTACTTCGGGAGAATAGGAGTGGTATAACATCAAAATTCCTGAACGTCGGAGTCAAAGAGTTAATATGGACAGTTGAAACTGGAGGGACATGTTTCTACATATCAACGGTTATCTGAGAGTCCGGGTATTCGGCGATTTAGAAACGTGAAAGTTTTCCCGAAAGGTCTACAAGCCAAAGTAAATCCTAGCCATAGATGTTAGGTACATGTGGTCGTAGACTGGGAAAGTGCGCAAGTTTGGGTAGAAGTTGTAGTCGCAACTACTACAATCTGTATTCTCGGTTTAGGCTCAGACTTTCTATTGGTTATGGTTTGACTTTTTGATCAGTCTTGATTGGTGCATTAGCCTTGGTTGGCTATTGGTTTTCTTTCAGAATCATTCTCTGTCAAGGTTAAGGTGCTTGGGGGTGGCTTCGGCCTATGGTTGGGTGACAATATTTTTATATTGTCTATGGTTAAATGAACACATCCATTATTTCTAACAGGTTATGGGCCCACACTATCTTCAGATAGTCTAACCACTGGAGGATAGATTGTGAGGATTTGTTCAGTTGTAGTTGCAGTTGCATSCATMTTTTGTTGCAGCAATGAAACCCTAATCATCTTGTTGAGGCACCTTAAGTGAAGATATTGACCTAATTTTTGGATATCCCAGTGCACCCTATCCTAGTGCACCTCCTGGCATTTTCAGCAAGCCAAGAYGTCAAGTTTGAGTTTTTGGTCAAAGTCAAAGGTTGAGCAAGTCAAATAATTTATGACTTACTCTATGAAGTCATAAAACAAGTTAGAAGGGGCTTCTAAATTCAGATCATGGAAGACAAGTATTGACCTCATCCTTGCCAAGAATAAAGTGTTGGACATCGTGAAAGGAAAGATCATGGAACCACAGTTCGAAGAAGGAAAAGAGAAGGAACCTCAGAACATTACAGTTATGGAGAAGTTCAAAGACAATGAAATCAATGCCATGAGTATCGTAGTGGACTCTATAAAACACCACTCAATACCCTAGATCTCCCATCTTGACTCATGTAAGAATATGTATGATGTCCTAATGAACCTCTTCTCAGTCAGAAATATTGGACAAGTAATGAGTCTGAAGAATGAGCTCTGTGACATGAAAATGAATGATGATGACAACATAATATCATACCTTGTGAGAATATCTCAGTTAAGAGATCAACTACAAGATATTGAAGAGATCATTTCATAGAAGGAATTGGTAAATATAGTACTCAATCATCTTCCCAAGACATGGGATGCATTTGCCGCAAGCATGAACACAAGGAAGGAGTATGCCACATTTGAAGAACTTTGGACTTGTTGTGCACAAGAAGAATCAAGGATTAGTGCAAAAGTGAAACCCCAAAATAAATACGATGATCAAGCCTTCATACCAAGGTTCAAGAATTTCAGGAATAAAAAGAAGTTTGGCTCCAGGAAGAAACCAAATCAAGAGAAAGATATGTCAAAAATACAATGCTTCAATTGTCAAAAATATGGTCACTACAAGAACAATTGTCCTGAGTTAAAGAAAAGGAAGGAAACACACAAAGCATTAGTTGTCAAAGAAAGGGAACCCTCAAAGAAGGCCAAGCAGGACAAAACATACTTCTTCTTCTAAGACAAGGTACCAATATTCTTCATAATTCTTGTACATACCATGTTTACATAGTTTCTGTACATATATTGCATATCTATTTCTTAGAAGATAATATGTTCAAACAGAAACAATACCTATGGAATAATAACAAGATAAGGATTACTACAAGTCAAGAAATACACATGAAAAGATGAAGTACATCGACAACCCTTGGTAACAATTCATGTGGAATCTATTAACATAAGTAACAGTTGCAAGATAAGCCGAAATAAGAATCAAACTTGAAGGAACCTAGAAGAAGTAAAAACAAAAAGAAGTCAGCATTCAAGAGGAAATTAGAAAAATACTTGTGACACTTTGCAGAAGGAAATAAAAATGCAGACAGAAGCGTGGACTCTCTTAGATGGAGGGAGCTGATTATATAATTCCAAAAGAAGAGCATGCATTCATGCATGGAGAAAGGATTAGGAGGGAGCTAATCCTAAATAATATGATCCATTGAGGATTATGTAGTATCTATCCATGTTCCCATCAATGGTAGCAACCATGAAAAACATCACGTGTTCAATTTGACTTTAGAAGAAGTTTTCTTCGAAAAGAAGCCTTAAAGTATCCCTATTTGTCCATCCGCATCCATGATCCTATGATGAAAGGAAGAAGTCAGAATCTTAAGGTCATGAAATATATAGAAAACTCCATGGACCCAAGAGCTAAAGAGAAACATGAAGAAGAACATGAAGATTCCAAGAGAGAAAGAAAAGCCAGAACAACTAGTCACTATATCGAGAATCACAAGACTACTAGCTTGGTCTGAACCCTCTAAAAGAAATCAAGCAGAAGAAATAGTAGTTCTAATAAATAAAAGCGCATGGAAGACTTATGAATGGAAGCATTGTGAGATCCAGAACTAAAGGTTCTCCCATATGGAGGGAGAAAACTATGATGATAGCTTGTTCCAGTAACCATACATACTTGAGACATTATATCTCCTGCAATATCCATGGGTTGGAGTTCACATCAGATGAATGTAAGGAATATTCTCCTCAACATAGTAATTGAACAAAGAATCATATGTAGAGAAACCTCAAGGTTTTGAGTTATACCAGAAAGAGACTCTTGTATGCAAATGTAAGAATATCTTGTATGGATTCAAACAAATTGGTGCAGAACCTCCAATGCACAATAGAAGCGTGGTGAACTATTTCTATAACAGAGATATTGTGTCAAAATGGTTCCTTAGAAGTCTAGGATGATGGATTTCTAATATATGACAAACTCTCATGATGAAAGAAGAAGTGCCACTTGGATATGTTCTAGTTTGAGCCTTGCCACGATGTTATGAGCTAGCAGGAAACAAAAGAGTTGAATCCAACTATGATATACTATAATGATCAGAACTACATGAAGCCTTCAGAGAAAAACCAATGTTTCAGAAAGACCGAAGTACATTGAGATCAAGCATTACATTCTCTATGATGAGTTCCAGAAAAGAGAAGTGGTTTTTTTAGCACCATAAGTCACTCCTGGATTGCAGCAAGAGTGAGCTTGATACCCATCATTTTATGTCATGATTTGTTTATAAAAAGGGTGATCGACTAGAAGTAAACTCAGTGCAATATCATTTTAACTTAGAATCCTGGACTAAGGCTATGCATGAACATGTGAGGTCTTAATTTAACTTTAGGAAGTAAGTTGTAATAAGGGTGAGTAGGAGAAAGACTTCTGTGAGAAAGTGAAAAAGTATGTTGTGAGCATCAAGCTTCCAACAGCCTGAAGAAGAAGAATTTAAACACAAGAACTTCTTGTATTCAAATCACAAGAACATTAAAAGAAATCATAACAACGTTACCATAAAACATTTATATAACATTGTCACAATGCTTCATGTGACTCAGTCAATCATGAACTCTTTCAACATTAGATGGAAACTAGATGGAATAAGAAGTTGACTATCATCAAACAAGAAGTTTCACATACAGATACATTATACATAACCAGGAAAAACCAGTGCTTCATCAAAACTTTACAACAGGGAGCTTCGTTCTACCAACGATACTTTACAAAATGGAAAAAATGCCTACATATACTCAGACTGGCTCTGATTTTCTGGGACACGATCATGTCATGAAATTAATGCTTAATGTTGAGGAGCTTCTATATCAGGCTGCACATGCATATGTTGGGTAGCCTACCCATGCAGTCTTCTGATTGATGTGATCTTTGTCAGAAAGGACTGACAGTCACCTATGCACTTGTCTTTTCCCAGACTTCTATTTATGGAAGGAAACAACGTTCAACCACCGTCAACTACCTCAATAACTTATTTCTTGGGATCAGGAAATGCTCGGTCAAATCTACACCTGAACTATCATGGAAGATTCTCATTGGCTTCTGTTGTGTTGGACTGTTGTGAGGGGACCCAGATAGTGGACGTGGACAAGGATTTGGTGGGGACGAGGATACCATGGGGAACATGAAGCAAAGTGGTGAATGAGGCGATGGCTAGGCAGTAGCGATTTAACATTCTTGGTGTGGAGATAATATAGGGAGAGGCCATGTGGACCGATGTGGCAGAGGAAAGGCAATCAGGAAAACATGAGTAGTAGAACCTATGGTCTCTGAGGTGTGAGCTAGGTGGAGGAGAGATGAGATTGACTAGGGGGGAGGAGCACGTCGCTAAGACAAAGTGACTTGGAGGAGGAAGAACATGTGTCAAAAGATAAGAGGGACAAAGAGGGAGGATATGATGTGGGGGAAATATGTAGGGAAGAACACCTAACGAGAGGTGACAGGTGGGAGACACAAAGGGGCTATGGCCCAGGGTTAGTGGAGGGCAGGTGTGCTATTGTGGAAGGTGAGAAGGGATCAGTAGATGTGACAAGGAAAGGAGAGAGGTAGAGTAGAGGACACATGTCAGCAAGAGGTGAAAGTGATAAGCAAAAAGGGAAGTGGTAAGAGGTTTAAAGGGGTCCACACAAAACTGCTTCATTCCGAACCCCTCCCCCCCCTATTAAAGGAAAAATGGAAAGGGGAGTCCGGAATCAATCCTCGACCACAGATCCAGGTGCCTCAATCCCAGTCGTTCAGACTTGCGTTGCACATTCTGGATCCCCCCCCCCCATTAAAGGAAGAACAATGAGGGGGGTTTGGAATTGGATCATGTCTGTATATCTAGGCATGCAGATCCTGGTCACCCAGATATGCACATGTCTTAGCACAATGCGCCCATGTGTTGTCTATGGATTGGACGGCTAAGATGACTTTGACGGCAAAAAGGGCACTACCTCCAGCTCTGGCTCGTTTGATATGACCTAGTGCTAGGACCATGGTCCCAATCCCCCGGGACCTTAATCTTTCTCACTTCAGGGTTTCCTAATGCAATGGAGGAGAGACCCCTTGTCTCTTGAAATCCTGACTCCCGAAACCGTGATGGTGCTTAATCATGCACCACATGTCCCTTGGATGAACGACTCAGATTACTTCGGTGCTTTCACTTTAAATATCCTGAAAGGCCCTTGTCCCCCCTCTTTAGGACCCGCCTTTCCATAGAACCCTGCGCTATGACCGTGGGATAGGATCCCAAGGCATTGCATTTCGCATTTCAGGTTTTTGAAACCCAAGGGAGAACCGTGTCCTCCCAACTTGCGATCCCTGAAATGTTGATCCCCAAAACGCCAACTAGATGCCACCTATCCCCACAGGATCGGACGGACCAGATTATTCTCGTGACTTTGGCCATGAGGGATGAGCCCAGGCACTAATCCTCATGCAACTATGTGGGTCCGACTTACCCGATGACTGTCGATCTACTCCTGATGAAAAATGCTCGCCGTTGAAAACCAAAATGCCCACCTGCAAGCATTTTAAGCTCGAAATGATACTTTCTGATATTTTTTCTTGGGCACTCATGGTTGTGGCCTTTGAATAAAACACATTTGATGGGTTTTTAAGCCCCATTTCATCACATTTACAACAAGGGCCCGAATTCAGAGAAAAACTCCCCTTTACAAGAATTGGTGATAACATTAAACTCCCATTTACAAGAATTGGTGATAACATTAGGCTCCATGAGGGACAACATGCTCCCTATGGGATATCGAGAACTCTTTTGCAGCTTTAGTGCCTTGTTGTTGGACTATGGAGTCCCTTATTGAAACCGAAAACAAACAGAAAACAAATATTTACAAAATCAGAGGAGTCGTCTAAGGCTCAAACAAAACGTTTCTTTAGGAAATTCACATTCACAGGGCCATTAAAACTTCCTCACCCTCCAAATCCTGCAATACTAAAGTATTTTTCAAAAAAACTTTAGCGATTTTGAAGGGCCCAATCCAGAGGGCTTCAAACTTCTTTGTTTGCCTCTAACCTGCCCGAGTGCATCCCACTTAAACACCATATCTCCCATCTCTAATTCCTCTTTTTTGACCTTCTTGTCAAAGTCCTGCTTGATCTTTTGATGATGACTGTGAGCTCTGTCCATTACCTACTCTCTGGTGTGCTACACTTCCACCGGTTGATGAATTATTCTGACCATATGGTCTGTCTCTCCTTCATAATCTTGAAATAATTTCACTACAGGTAGATCCAGATGAGAGGGAAATACAACTTATGTCCCATAAACAAGTTGAAAAGGGGAGGTGCCTAGGGACTTCTTTGCCATCAGTCGATCAACCCATGGAGAGAATTTGAGTTTTGAGTCCTAGGCCTTCTTATTGTCTTCCAACAATATTTTAATAAGCTTGATCAACATTTTGTTAGAGGACTCTGCCAATCCATTTCCTTGAGGATAATAGGGAGTGGAATTAATCAGTGAAACCTCAAACTGCTCATAGAATCTAACCAGAGGCTCAGACCTAAAAGACATAGCATTATCAGTGACAATTCTGCTGGGGCAGCCAAACCTTGCTATGATATCCTCCAGGAAGATGATGATAAATTTGTGTGAAGCACTCATGGTGGGGATAGATTCTATCAACTTGGTAAAATAGTTTGTTGTAGTCAAGATCCATATCTATTGGCTGCTTGAGGGAGGATTAATTTCTCCAATGAAGTCCAACCCCCATTGTTGAAAGGGTGTTGAATCTACTACAGGCTTTAGTGGCAGATATTTGAGTTGTTTCTTTCCTGAGAACCTTTGGCATTTGATGTAGGCTCTAACCTCCCTGAAGACATCAATGAATAAGGTGGGCCAGTAGTACCCATCTCTGAGAATTTTTTAGGTTGTGGTCTTCCAAAAATGGTGTCCCCCACAAAGGTTGCTATGGAAATCAAACATAACTCTTTGGGCCTCCTGTGGGTTCATACATCTCAGAAGCACTCCTAGAGTGTTTTTCCAATATAGAACCTGGTCAATAAGGAAATACCTGATTGCCTTGAGCTTTAAAGGTCTTACCTTTATTTTCCCCATTCCATCAGGGGGTCTTAACTCCTGTAGGAAATATATAGCATCTTTATACCAGGTTCATTCTGACAATGGAGGGTTGCCTTCAGACAACTCAGTCTATTGAATTTCAAAGAAAGTGTTGATGAAATTAACCCCCAATGCTTTACAATTAGATTCAACCAACAGCTTGGCTAAACCTTTCCCTTTAACCATCTTGGTGGGATTTATTTCCAGGTCAAAATCAAGGATCTTGGCAATCCACTTTCTTCTTTTCCCATCTATGTCAGGCTGAATGAGAACGTCCTTCACAGAAGCTAAAGGAACATATGCAATGATTTTTGAATGTACAACATAGAATCTGAATGCTTTAAGGGCCTTGACCAAGGCATAGGATTTCTTCTCCATGATGTCATATTTGACCTCTTCATCTCTTAATGCCCCGCTGAAAAATGAAATGGGCTTCTCCAACCCTTCAACATTCTTTTGTAATAAAACAACTGCTACTGTATCAAATGAAGCAAAGGAGAAAATAAAAAAGTCCTTGGAATAATCAAGAATGATCAAAATAGGTGCCTCAGTCAATTCTCGTTTGATTTTGTTAAAAGATTCTCTGGGCTCAACAATCCGTTTTACTTCATTTCCCTTCCTGAGCATGGCGTTGACATGCTTTACTAATTCAGAAAAGTTTGAAACGAACCTTCTCAGAAAATTAATTTTGCCCAGGAAAGACTGAACCTCTTTCTTAGATCTAGGAAATGACAAGGTTTGAATTGCTTCCACCCTGCTAGGATCAATCCTCACTCCCTCTGCTAATACTATATGGCCTAACAACTTCCCCTCATTCATAGAAAACAAAGATTTCTTGGGGTTTAAGGAAACGCCAAACCTTATGCATTTCAAGAAAACCTTCCTCAAGTGATAGCAGTGCTCTTTATCAGATCTGGAGAAGATAGTGATGTCATCCATATAGATCACCACAAATCGATCTTTCTCCCCAATCAAGGCTATGTCCATGGCTCACTTAAATGTTTCTCCTGCATTCATCAATCCAAAAGGCATTTTGGCATACATGAATGTGCCCCAAGGAGTGGTGAAGGTTTTTTTTTCTCTATCCTCAGGCAGGACTAATATCTGATTGTAGCCAGAAAAGCCATCAATCATGGATATCCTAGATGCACCAGTCACCCTCTATAATATGTTTTCCATCTTAGGTAGGGGGTAATTGTCCTTTATTGAGATTTTGTTCAGGTTCCTGAAATCGACACAAAGTCTGATTTCTCCACTCTTCTTTCTTACTAGCACCAGATTAGCCACCCACTCAGAATATCTCAAAGGGACTATGATTTGAGCATCCAATAGCTTCTTTACTTCTTTCTCCATGACAAGCAGCAACATCGGATTAATCTGTCTTATCTTCTGCCTAAATGGATTATCCTCTTCTTTTAGTGGGATCTTATGCTCAATGAAAAATGTGTCATATGTATTGAGGTCTTCATAGGTCTAGATGAACACATCAGAAAATTATTTTAATAACTCAGCATACTCGACTCTCTGCTCCCTTGACAGGCTGCCTGACAATTGACGAATTCAGGATCCTCCTCTGTGCCAATATTTCACTTCGTTGCATCAACATCCTCATTTGAAATCTTACCCTTTATTTCCACATCATTCCCATTGTTTGCACCCTTTTCTTCGACTTGGTAAGCAAATCAAGGGTGCTTACATGCCCAGTTGGGTCTTGATGAGCATGACAACTGTAGAGGAAAGAGTTAGAGAAAGAAAAACAAAACTAT
>SNQJ01S0074498.1:17525-38213 GCA_010110895.2 Picea sitchensis
TGCAATAAAGGGTGAGTAGGGTGAAGACTTCATGAGAAGGGTGCAAGGGTCTGTTGTAGGCATCAAGCTTCTAACAGACTGTGAGAGCAGGCATCTGAAAATAATATCTTCTTACTTCCAAATACGGGAAACCAGAGAAAACAACAAAGCAACAATAAATCATTTATCATAACATAGCTGTGTTAATCCATGCGAATCATTCGATCATGAACTCTCCAGCAAGAGATGAAACATAGACGGAAAAGGAAAACTGTTTGTCATAAAACAAGAAATCTCAAACACTGATACATGACCTAGAAAGCTAGAATGTTTGTTGAAACTTTACAGTCGGGAGCTGATCTCTACCATCGATAGATACAAAAATGGCGAAAACGCCTTCATATACTCAGAACAACAACAACAGCAAAATTAAGACACTGCATTGAAGGCTTTGCGTCTGCATGGCTTTCTGACAGTCAACCTCTGAGAGATCGTGCAACTTATGTCAGACGCAATCTAACTCTTTGACAGTTCCAACGGTGAGTCGGTGTTCTTTTAATTCATTGTCGTGCTTTCCAATTATGGCGGAGGCGATGTCTACCCACCACCAACCACTTCAATAACTGCTTCGTCGGGATTGAGAACGGCTCGGCCAACTCAGCACTTTGGGATGTGGAACACTCCTCACGCTACCACCTGGACTAACTGAATGGCTTGAAAGATGAATATGGAGGCCAACGAGGAAGGCGGGGCTCAGCAATGGAGTGATATGGGTAATTCGGTGGGAGGTTGATGTGGAAAGAGATGGGACACATGGAAAGAAACGAGTGGATGATGAGAAGGAAGGAGGATTACGCGGACCAAAAAGGGGAGGTGGATGGATGACACACGACAGCAGGAGAAAGGCGGTTATGGAAGGTGACATGATGAGAGAAGGGTCCATGCTGGCTAAACATAGAGAAACTAGGAATGACGGGGTCGCGTGAGCGCCGTTGATCCGGGCGCTAAGATATTGATCGTCAGAAAGTTGCGCCTCGGATTCCGGACCCCCCCCCCCTCCGCTTAAAAGTAGAAAGGCGGGGGGGGGTTCCGAAATTGCTCTTATCGTCGTTGATCTGGGCGCGCTAATCTTTGTCGTCGAAGAGGTGCGCCTCGGATTCTAGACCCCCCCGCTTAAAGGTAGAAAGGCGGGGGCGGTCCAGAATCAGACCTGCGTCGTTGATCCGGGCACCGCGATCCTTGCCGTCCAAACTTGATCTTCATTTAATCATGGGTGCATTAGCACCCCGAACTTAGGACAAGTGGGTTTTTGACCCATTTCTTTGCATTCTAACCCCCTTACAAGAAATATCGCTAACAGGTTGAATGAGAAAAAGATATAGTGAAAAAGGGACATTTATGGGTCCTAACATCCCTCCCAACTGAAGACATTGCATGTCCTCATGCAATCCACATTCAATCCTTACTCTGAATCTGAGTCAGGGAAGTGACTCCTCCAGTGCAAATTGATAAGACAATAATTGTCATGAGATTCTTCATCTACAAGTTTGAATCCATTGCACCTTACCATCTCCATCCAATATATAGCCTCGGGAGCTTTTGATACCTTTGACTCCTTTGTATACTCTGAATGAGGCATCCAAAAACTGGGAAAATGAAACTTGAGTCCCATCCACTGATGCCTACACATTCTCATACATGTAATATATATTATGTCTTGACTGAAAAATTAGTTGGTTCTTCAGCATGACCAGTGACTAATACTTTCACTATTTTATACCCTTCTTGAAACTAAATATTACCACATTCATAGCACATGTTCTCTCTATTTTCATTCATAATAGTTGTTGCCTATGCTAATATATCCAAAGTTGACTCCTTTGAGTTTTTCAGTCAAGAATCCTGCAATTCCTTCTTTAGGGAATCCAACTTTGCTTTGAGGCTGTCATTTTCCTTCATCGGTTCAGTAATCCTGGAATTTTTTGTACCCTTTATCTTCTTCACAATTTGAGAAAATAGTTGAGCATGTGGCACATCGTCATTATCCTCATTATTTTGTGTAACTGGTTCTTGTGTGGAAAATACACTGATGATATTTGGTTCTTGTGTAACAACTCATTCTGGCATGACTGGTTCTTAGTGTCTTCCTAGGCAGTTGGTTCTTGTGTAACAGCTAAGTTCTGAGAAGAGGTTGGTTCTTGTGTCACGGTCATGTTGTTGGAAGGGACTAGTTCTTGTGTAACAGTCACTTCTTCAACAATGGAGGATACTAGACGAAGAAGGGGTATTGCCTATTCCATATTCATCCATCCAACTACTGCTCCAGTAGACTTCGCTGACCTAGTTTTCTTCCTAGCTAAGGTAGAGACAAAAGAATGAGTTTTCCTTTTCTTTTCTTCAGGAGAAGGATGGCGTTCTTCAACAACTGGACAAGGAGGAAAATCTACAATGCTAAGGTTTTCTCCTATAATATGTACTTCGTCACTCGACGAATTATGCACATAATCATCAAGCGGAGTTGATGATTCTGCTACAATTCGTTTACATTCTCCCTGAATTGACAAAATGGTTTTTTGAAATTCCTTGCCCAAGGTAAAATCTGGTATACCTATCCCCATAAGATCAATTTCCGTATCACTCAGGTTTGTATCATTTATGTCAAAATCTGGCAGGGTCTGAGCATCAACAAAATTAGGACACTCTGTCTCAACAACAGGAGGGTTTTGAGTTGCTTCTGGTTCAATAAGAGATGAAGTCAACATACTGGAAGTTACAGTGGCGGATTCAACTGTTGTTGTAGTCGAGGGCTGAGGCTCATGACTTGGTCCAGGGATTGGGTTTTCAACTGCTGGCTCAATCACAACTGTAGGCATAGGGTTTAGTTGTTTTGGTTCATCCATAACAACAGGCACATGATTTGGTCGTTCTTCCTCTTCACGTAATGGGTCATTAGGAATCCCCATTCCTCTACAAATCAACAACCCTATCAGTCTGTGATTGGAAGTACAATTCCTGGTATTCTTTGATTTCTTAACAAAATGAGCCATATTATGCAAGGAATGAAGAAGGTAATAAGGGATGTTTATTAGCTTCTGATGTATTAAATGTGATAGTAAGATAAAATAAGAAAAATAAACTACTTGATATCTTCCCTCTCATGTAATGTACCTTTTAACAAATTCTGATACTTTCCCCCATGGTATTGGTAAGGAACTTACATCTACACCTCATCCCTTGGTCTGAAATTGCTCATCATCCATGAGAAAACCCTTATGTGCTTCGGGAAGATGTGATTTTCTGATAAACCACCTTTCTCCTGTGGTCGGAAACCCTGTCATAGTAGCCACAATTTCCTCGGTCACTAGAATCCTCACCCTATGCACCATTGAATACCCTTCTATGAGATTCTGACTGAACTCCAACACCTATGATTCATTAAACTCCTGAAGCTTCCCAAAATAAGAAATCCATCCAGCTTGCAGAAATTTTTGGTAAACATCTGGGTGTAGCAGCAATGCATCCAGATTTTCCGGTTCATACCTCACAGTTGATCCTCCCATGATGAAATTTTAGAGTCTAAATAGTCGCAAAGGAGGAGAAACCAGCACCTAAACCAAAGATACAACAATTTCAAATGAGGATTGCATAAAAAACACAGTGTCTCAACGAAAAATAAGTGTGGTCGAAAGGTGGTGAAGGTGAATATAAAATGGGATTTTAATGTTATGACGGTGTAGATTTTATTTCCCCCCAGCTAATCTGATTGGCTCATGGTTCAACGAATTTAGGACAATCAGAAGGTAATCATTAAAGCTTGCTTCCATATATTAATCACTTTGACACGTAGGATTAGTAATGTTCCTCATAACTTACCACACGAACCAATCTGTTGAAATAAATGCACTATCCAACCACCATTTGATCCATGGGGAATAGTTGTAATGATGAGAGATGGCTCTGGAACATGAGAAATGATGATATGACAAGTGGATTGTAGGTGGAGTCCTTTATTTGGTTGACCAGCTAGAAATCTATGGATGTGGATTCAAGTAATGATGAAGTGACATTTTCTGACAGAGAGAGCATTAATTGGAAAAATAAAAAATAAAATCTTCCAATTTTGTCTGGGTAAATGAAGTAATTTGGAAAATGGCGGAAATCTTCACAAAAACAATGGAAATGACAAAACAACAGTGTTTTAGCATGAAAGATAGCAGAGAGGGAGATATTGATGGAGTATCAGCATGGAAAAATGGCAGAAATGCGAAAAATGGGTGAAGCGGCATGTAAAATAGCGAAAAGGAATAATAGTGGTAGGTGTATCAACATGTATTTTGGCCAAAATGGTGGAATTAGGTGTAGAAGAATGTAAATCGGCCAAATTGTCAGAAAAATGGTGTAACAGCATGTGAAATGGAAAAATGGTCGGGAAATGGTGTAACAACATGTAAAGTGACCATTTTGTCGGAAAGAGGTGTAACAACATGTAACCCGACCAAACATAGAATCCCTTAGTTTTTAGGAAGTTTTTCAAACTTCCAAAAACTAATCCTTCGACTTCCTTCGCTATAATCTACCTTGTTGTTCATCATTCCATCTGCACACAAGTAACTGCCTGATACCCTTCTAGGATTAATTTATTAGAATAGCAAAGAAACATAAAAATTTAAAAAGATGAAATACTTTAAGCAAAAACAGAAAAATTCAAATTCGCACAGTTTATTTATATACAAGTTTGTATTGAAAAGCAAAATGTTCTAAGGTTTAGAAGGGGAAGGAGCAAGCTCCTTTCCCTTTAAAAATTGATAACATGTATTAGTTGTACATCTGGATTTAAATTCTGCCTTGGAAAGTGGACGCTGATACAGGCGCAAGCAATGACCATTTGCAAGTAACTGTGTATTGGATCCATCAATAGTGATCAACCTGACTGTCCCATTGGGAAAAACAGTGTCTACCTCATAAGGTCCCGACCATCTTGTACACATCTTACCCTTAAATTCTTTAAAGCATGAATCATACAATAGAGCCAAATCTCCCTTTTTGAATAACTTATTCTTAATGACTCGATCATGCCACTTGGTTCTTTATTGTTGAATCACTGTGGTTTGATGAATAGCATCCAAACGCTTCTCATCCATCTCATTTAGTTGTTGCAGTCTAGCCTTATATTCCACAGTCAAGTCTAGATTGAATGTTGATGCAGTTCGTAGGGTTTTGATCTCGAAATCAATGGGAAAAACATGGCTCTTCCCATATACCAGTTCATAAGGATAAAAACTAGTTGTGTTCCTCCAAGTGGTTCGATAAGCCCATAGAGATTCATTCAATATATTAGACCAATCCCTACGATCTTCCCTCACTATTTTAGTAAGAATAGCTTCTATTACTTTGTTTTTACTTTCAACCTTCCCATTACCTTGGGGATGGTATGGAGAAGCTATTCTATGCAAAACATGATATTTATTGAGTAGGGATTCAAACTTACGTGATGTGAAAGGTGGTCCCCCATCAGTTACTAACTCTCTGGGAACTCCAAACATAACAAAGATATCTTCAAACAAAAATGATAAGATAGCTTCTTCTGAGGCCCTGATGAGTGCTTTTGCCTCTACCCACTTGGCCATGTAATCTATGCAGACCAATATATAGACTTTCTGATTAGAAGGTGGGTTAATGGGCCCTACAAAATCTATGGCCCATCTCTCAAAAGGTTCTAACACCACTTTAGGCTAGAGAGGCATCTCATCCCTATGATTTGGCTAACCCATTCATTGGTAGCTGTCACAAGCTTGGACATACTTCTTTGCATCTTGAAATATTGTGGGCCAAAAATAGCCCATCCTCAAAATTTTATGCCCAGTCCTTTTATCAGCAAAATGACCCCCACAAGGGCCATCATGGAAAGCTTTAAGCAGATCATAAAATTCATCATCTCTCACACATCTCCTTATTTCTTGATCCAGGATTGTGTAGAAAAGATATCCCCCTATCCAACTATACCGAGCACTCTTTTGAATAATCTTCCTTCTTTCTCAGGGAGATAGATGTGGAGGTACCTTCCCTACAACCAAATAATTAGCAATGTCTGCATACCAAGGTGAGTGAGCAGATACTACAAAAAAATGTTCATCTGGAAGGGAATCATCTATAGGTGAACTATCATCATTTATGTTCAATCTTGAGAGAAAATCAACAACCACATTTTGTTTTCCTAGTCTATCTAGTATAGTGATGTCAAACTTTTGTAGTAATAACAACCATCTTGTTACTCGGGCATTAGTAATAGTTTTATTCATCGAATATTTAATTGTTGAATGATCAGTATGAATAAAAGTAGAATAACCAGTGATATGATGCCTAAATTTATTGATAGCATAAACTACTGCCAATAATTCTTTTTCTATAACTGCATAATTTAACTCAGCAGGAGCCATGTTCTTGCTAATATAGTAGATAACATATGTATCTTTGTCCTCATATTTCCCTAGCACTGTACCAATTGTAGTGTCTAAGGCATATGAATAAATGTGAAATGGCAGAGCCCAATTGGGCCCTCTCAAAATGGGAGCTGTGGACAATTTTTGTTTCAGATCTGCAAAAGACAATTCGCAATTGTCAGTCCAACTAAAGTCAACATCTTTTGTTAATAGAAAAAATAAGGAAGAGGCAAGATTGGAATTTTTTTAATGAATCTCATGTAATATCCAGCATGCCCTAAAAATATTCTTACCTCTTTCTGAGTTGATGGAGTTGGAATGTCCAAAATTACCTGGATTTTGGTTGGGTCTACCTGAATTTCTACATAAGAAATGAAGTGTCCCAACACCACACCTTCGCTTATCATCATATGACACTTTTTTGTACTTAGAGAAAGATGAGACTATATACATATTTGAGTACTTTTTCCAGATTAGCTAAAGCTTCATCGAAATCAGTACCATAAGGTGTAAAGTCATCCATGAATATTTCCATACAGTCATTCACCATATCAGAGAAAATACCAATTACAACTCTCTGGAAAGTGGTTGGTGCATTACACAAGCCAAATGGGAGAACACTATACGAAAATGTACCCCAAGGGCTAGTAAAGGTGGTCTTATCTTAGTCCTGTGGAGCAATTTTTCTCTGGTTATGGCCGCTAAATCCATCTAGGAAAGAGAAAAAAAAAATTCGAGATAGGTTGTATAGAACCTGATCAATAAATGTCAGAGGGAAATGATCCTTCTATGTGGCCTTATTCGGGGATCTATAGTCCACACACACTCTCCATTTACCATTATTTTTAGTCACAATAACCAAGGGTGAAACCCACTCATTGTCTGATATAGGGTAGATGAATCCTACATTAAGAAGTTTTTGAAGTTCTTCCTTAACAATCTCTTTAATATTAGGGTTCATCCTCCTTTGGGGTTGGAAAATGGGTCAGAATTATTCATTAATGTATATATGGTGGGTGCATAGTTCATAGGAAATTCCTTTCATATCCATGTAATCCCAAGCAAATGCCTCTTTATGTTCAATCAATAACTTCATCAAACGTCCAGTTTCAGCAGAAGATAAATCAGGATTGATGTTCAGGGTTTTTCCAGGTTTGATTTCTACAGGGATGCTCTTAGAACTGACTTTAGTAAATAATTTGTTTGTTTCAGTATCTTCAATTACAACTGAATTAACTTGATTTACAACAGTTTCAGAGAACATCTCTGGGCTCACTTCTTCCTGGGCAGTAGGGTCAAAGATTCTACTCAATCGGTGATACGTTTTTTGTGTAACAACAGAGGGGTCATGGATAAAGCTATTGATTAGATCATCCTCTGTCTCATCTTTGAAACTCAGGGATTTTCCTATGGTTAGCACATGTAGAGCTCTTTCATCCTCAAGGTCCATCCATAAATAATTTTTAGGTTCCACACTAGGTGTAGCATGAGGATAAAGGGTACGTTTCTTGGTATCATAACCATCATAGATGGTCATTGAACTAGATCTACAACCAATGAAAGCATCAACTGTAGATAACCATGGTATTCCTAGAATTAGAGGATGACCCCCACATGGGTTTTAGGTTGAAATACGACAAAATCAGCATGATACTCCCATGAATCAACTGAAATAACTAGATCATCGATTACTCCTTCTGGTTTAATAGTAGAACGATCAACTAACTCTAAAACAGTAGGAGTAGGTTAGAATTTATTTATAAGTTGCAACAATTGTGTCGTCTCTATTGGCATAATGTTAATTGTTACCCCTAAATCAACTAGCACATCGAGAATAAATGTCTACCCAATTTTGACAGTGACTGTAGGGTTTCCTAGGTCGCCATATTTAATAGGTGGGGTTTTTCCTAACATCAGTTCAGACAATTCTCCCACTACGTGTACTATGAGGGGGTCCCTAGGTTTCCTTCCAGGCTTTTTGATACAGAGGTATCCAACAGTCTTCGCATAAATAGGGACATCCCTAATCACTTGCAATAGTGGAATTTTAACATGCAAAGTTTGCAACTCTCCTAAGAGATTGAAGGATGGTAATTCCACAGTTTTGGTCATTTCCAATATTTTAAGGAATGGGGGTTCTGATAATTCTATGATAGGTTCATCAATCTCCTTTGTATCAACAGATGGTTTTTACCCCTATTCCTAGTCTGATTCTAAAGATGGATCATCTTCAATTATTGGGTCGACTATTCTCCCTGATCTTAATTTTATCTCATCACAAGGCATAGGGGTAGTAGACAGAGCTAGCACATTGTGTATATCAATGTTATAAATGGTCTTATTATTTGGATTTGTGTTAGGTTACACAGGAATCTGAGGCCATAAGGAATGATTGTTCTGTGGGGCATTGGGAGGTAACTGCAGCTATTGTTGTTGGTACTGGGGTTGGAACTATTGTTGATAGGGGTCCTGTTGGTGAGGGTTTTGATAAGTAAGTTGTTGTTGAGGGCCTCTCCAATATGGGTTCCATTTCCCAGGATGACTCTGTTGTTGGGGTATAGGTGCCCATGCATTGGGATCCTGATAAGGAGGTGGAGTCTGATTTGGAGGGGGGGCATTCATCTAGCCATATTGAACTTGATTGTTCACATTATTCCAATAATTAAGTTATGTAGGAGAGAATTGAGGGTTTGTACCTTGACCTCGTGGATGTCATTGTCTTCTATGTTTTATTAGATAGATAGCCTCCACTTCCTCAATAGTTGCCTTCATTTATTCTTTTACACCTGGTAGGGAGGGACATTGGTCAATAGCATGATCTAATTCACAAATAAGACATACCTGGACACTGTTCAGTGGGCACTCCCTTAGTGGATGTTTGTTTCTGCATTTCGAAAAGAAAATGGACAATGCCAGATCTGATTCTGCTTGTTTCTATTTGACCTGCAGAGTGTCAATTTGTGAAGCAAAATAGTTAATCATTTCTGTTTTGAAATCTTCTAACAGATTACCTATTTCTGCTATTGTTTCCCCTATATTGATTGATTTTTTTACCCTTGAAAAAATGGTATCCCTGGTAGTTGACTTATTCCTTGTAGATCCTCGAGAGAATATCTTACAAAGATTTACAATGTCTTCATAGGATTCCTTACATATATCTCCCTTGCCAAGCATATTCAACATATCTAAACAATCATCTGTAACTCCTTTTAGAAAAATAGTTTTCAAAATTTCCTTACTCACATCCGGATGTCCAAACCTTTGTAGATTATACTGGAGTCACTCCACAAAATATTCAAGGGTCTCGTCCTCCTTCTAAGACATATTGAACAGTTCCTCTCTTCGTTCCCTCATTTCGCAACAGTCTTGGTACTTGGTCAGGAAATGTTGCCTCATTTTCCCCCATGTTGAAATATTCTCTCCTCCAAGGCTCATGAACCATCTTAATGTGTTACCCTTCAATGTAGCTAGAAATAGTTTAAGATTATGCACAATGGTAGTGTAGTCATAGCTTCTACATGGAATATAAAATTCAAACAAAAACTCATATGGATCCTTAGTATATAATCCATGGAAATTTGGCAGGATTGAGAGAGGTATGTTCTTCATAGGAGCTATCCCCCATGTGGGAATATTAGTAATAGGAAAGACCATGGTAGAGATAGTATTTTCATCATTTACCTGATATTCATTGTTCACTGGATCCTCATGGTAGAGCTCTTCTTCATTATCTCCTTGATTTTCCATACCTGCTCTTTCTCTTCTTAAACAATCAATACGGAAAGTGTCCCACTCCTCTTTAGTGACTATTTGTCCATTGATCTGAAAAATATCTTCAGTTTCTTTTGGCTTTTCCCTATTCCGAGCTACACTTGCTTGATCTTCAATATTCTCCAGTGTTGTGTGCTGACTTGTTGGTGACAAATATTCAACTTCAGCCCCTGATAAAAAAGATGTTTCAAAATGGGGTAGTTCTAATGACTGAGGAATATGTCTTTTTGGAGAATTTGAAGGACGAAAGATAGATCCCGAAGAAGAATCTGCTCTGGCTATAATCTCGTCAACAAAGGTTGGCCTTCCCAGTGCATGACTCCTTCTACCACGTCCTATGGAACCTGTAGGTTTAGGAGTTTTGGGGATACGTCCTCTTATTCCTCCATTCATGAAGATTACCAATTCCTAAGAAAATAAAACTAATGTGCTTACAAGAATCTATAATTATCTTCCCCGACAACGATGCCAAAATGTTGTGCACTTTAATTGTCTAAATAAATAGATAATTAAGGTGTTCAATATGAATTTTCAATCCCATGGAAGGTTTGTTATTGTAAGATAATTGTGCACATTCTATGCTAGATTATGAAAACAAACACTAATCAAATTGCAGTAAGGTAAATTAACACTAAAAGAAACAGAATTGAAAAGTTGAACACTAACATAATTTGTTGACACAACTGGAGTTCTAATCTATTGTTGTAGAATTGAAGTCACGCTTGCATAATTGAAATCTAATTTCCAGGAGTAGAATTTGATGAGTGTATAAGAATCTCAGATTATCTAATCTATTCTAATTTTCTATATTACTCTTGCAGAAGGAAATTCTATGCTAATTGTTGAAAGGAAGTCTACTTAATTGAAGAAAGGGAATCCACACTTCTATTTACTTTTGCTTGAAAACAAAGATTTAATCTAATGCATAAAAGGAATTAACTTTCAAAGGAATTATCCAACAATATACAACAATTGATTCTAACTCTCATGAGACACACTGATGTGCATTAACAGAAAGGGATTGAACTGTAACAACAAATGTATTCTAGAAATGCATAAACAGATAAATCACACAACTGTAAATAATCAAAGCAATTAATATAAAACTCACAACAGAGGGGATTCTGTGAGGAAGGTGGGCCCTTTCCTTCTCACTGAATCCACTCGAAAATACTACAGTAGTTTGGATAAAATCAAATCACTTCTTATTGAATCACCAGAATGTTCAGATACAAAATGCTTCACTTCACTATCTCTTCCACAACTAATATCTACCCCCCTAAATGGT
Organism: Picea sitchensis; assembly: GCA_010110895.2. Lineage (NCBI taxonomy): Eukaryota > Viridiplantae > Streptophyta > Pinopsida > Pinales > Pinaceae > Picea > Picea sitchensis. The sequence goes on from SNQJ01S0074498.1 coordinate 29,004, forward strand.
TACATAAATCTTTTATTTAAGGATAGAGACATTTAGTTGAAATGGACTCAAAACAGCCTTGAGAATTGAAGATTCTCAAGTTGTTTGTATGATAGAAAAGATCTGTCATCATCACAAAATATAGAAATGATCTTGATCACCAGCTCGAGCCAATCGTGAGACAAAACATGTAACAGCCTTGAGGATCGGTCTTCGGGATACGGATTTGAATGATATACCATCTTCCAGGATCAGTGGTAATCTATTGCAGTGGGTGTAAAATCTTCCAAGAAAGTTTTCCAATTGTTGTAGTCGTGTAACAACATGCAGAACTGACACACAGTTGTAACAGCTGGTGTAACAGCAACGATCTTTCTTCAAGACTTGGTTGTTTTTCTTTAATGTACACATTTTGATCATTAGTTGAACATTCATGGATAAAATATGAAAAATGCTACCAATCAAACATGTTAAGTAAATAAGAATACAAAAGCAAGATCAATTATTCATACCTTGGGAAAAGGTCTTAGCAAACATTATATTAGGCATTTTAGCATAGAAATGATAAGGTTGAATGACCAAAAGATATAGTGAAAAAGGGACATTTCTGGGTCCTAACAGTTGCTATCATAAATAATACTCTACTATCAACAAAAGGGTCAAGACTCTATGATAACTCAGAATGAATGAAAGTAATTTATCTCACAAGTTTAAGGGCAGACCTTTATCAGAAATTTCTTTCTTTGTTCTCTCTCCTTTTTCCCTTCTTCTGATCAACTTTTATCTTCCTCAAAACAAGTTGTGGTAGTTTCAAACTACCTTTAGTTAATTCATAAATGGATTAATATTAGTTAGAGACAAATATTAAATAATCATAATAATAGATAAAGAGTAAATAAATAATAACTAATAGGTGGCACTCCTAATTGCTTTAAATATTTTTTAAGTTTGATTTCCTCCTTGTCACTCCATAATTTATTTAAATGATAAATCATGCCACCTCATAAATATACACATAAGAAATCACTTTGAATAGCCCCTTGTGTCTCCCAAAATTACCCACATATATATATCAAATAAATAAAATTTAATTGCCACTGCAAAAAGAAAATGTTAACTGGATGTCCAAAAATGAAGACATAGTATCATGTTGTCCAAAAATAAAAATATAGTGCCATATTTCCTATAGGAGATCAAAATATAAATAAATTTTCCACCATATAAATTATTAAAAACCATATTTACTATGAGAAGCAGTCTTCTTATTCTCATTGTTTGCCGCCTTTTCTTCTCTGTTTGTTGAGTTGGCCTTCTTAGAGTGTGGTTGATTGGATGCTTGAGAGTGAACTTCACTGAAGGCTCGGGAGTGTTTATCATCTTTGAGAGTATGGGAAGTGAATGAATGAGAGGAATCATCAAATGACTTAGAATGAGTGACCACTTTTTTTTCTTTGCTGGACTTAATCTCAAGGATGGCTATTTTTAGTCTCTTACTTGCATGTGAAGATTGGACAGGGAATGAAATGTGGGAAATCTGCTGGGCATGTTGGTTGAGTGGAGGTGTAGGTGGAAATGTTAATGAAACTATGGGCCAACCAATATGATGGACTATAGGAGGATGAACAATATCCTTCTATCCATCATTGATAGGAACCTCTAGCTGGAGGGGCACATGAGATGGAACATAAACATTAAAAAAACTTGGGTGAGGTTAGTAAGGAGGCCTTTCTGATCGAGGAAGTGGTTGGAACAGTCATTGGCCCACTAAGTTAAAGAAACTAGATTGAAATAGTTGATTCAATTCTTGAGGATCAACATCAAAATGTATGTAGAATCTTGGTATCAAGTTACCTCTCTGCCAAAAAAAAATTATTCCTCTACATCTACCCCTGTCATGGCTTCCTCTTCTGAAGAAAATCATTATCTAAAAACAACCAATATATGAAACAATAAATACTAATCAACCATCAAATTACTTTTCCCAGAGATAAATTTAAAACATTGGCTCTTATCATTCCACACACAATTGTGCATGCAATCAATCCATTACTTGGCATGTATTAATGATAATCATTTTTCTTACTTTAATCTACAATTATCATAATTTAGAACATGGATATTTAATGATATATGTGATGTGATTAGTTTTGTAATGAATGAAAAGTGGAATTCATGAAAGGGAAACAATGGTTATTGTTCTAAACAAGATCAAATCTTAACCCAAGATAAACTTTTATAATCATATCATCATCTTCGCTTAACTATAGATTTCATCAATACTGCTCACTTTTCTTACTTAAAATTTCCTTTTATCAATCTTTCCAAATTACAGAGATTCTATTCAATCACTTTTATTTAAGAACATAACATGGGAATAATAAAATGATTTTGGGAAAAATGAAGGGTTTTATGCTTTGTGTAAAGTGAAATCATGGACGAGACATGAAAATGACCAATGTTCTTTCTGCATACAATCTTATCATCTTATCAATCATCAATCAATGAGAACAATTCCATGCCTTTAAAATAAAAACTCTGTAGTTATTTTCTATTTGATTTCTTGGAGTTCAATAAATTAACAAATGTTCCAGAGAATTCCACCCTATAAATTCTTGTAAGAAAAACCATATATAAACTCTTTTAAGTATACCCATTCAAACTCTGATTATTAAATATATTGTATCCATAGAATTCATCATAGAAACAGAGTGAATCCAATATTATATAAATCCAACATAGCACATGAATGGTTTGATCAAATTGTTCGACTAATTCTCATCTTTGTGTTGCCACATACACCATTCATACATATTGTCAATTAAACAACTATTGAAATCTGGGTGCCATTGAAGTAGGGTTTTCTTTTGAAAAATATTTGCAAATGTTCATATTTGTAATGAAAAATGCAATCCAATCAATATGATCCCAATAATACAATGTTGGACTACACATAGGCTTGCAGTATCATCTCTCAATTATATACACCATTTTTTACTCTCTTATGTGCATAAACTTTATTTGTAGAACCAAATATCAATAAACAGGCCCAGATTTTGGTCATGAAATCCATGAAATTGAATGTAGGGTTTCAAATTTTATTCTTTGAAAACAAACAATAGCTCAAAATTATCCTTGAATCCAAAAATAAGAGCAAATCGAGACCGAAAGGCAAGTTGAAACTACATTTCAAACCCCTTTTAAATGGTAAAACTACAACCCCATTAATAGCAAGAGGACTTAAACCCATACCAGCCAGAGGCGTAACAAATTGAAACCAATTCAAAACTCATCCACGTGCCCCAAACATTTTTTACAATCAAACTGAACTGTCATTACATAATGTTCCCAAGAAAATCGTTTGCAATTTCTTGAAAAAGAAGTTTGAAATTATTACTCTGGTAGTGTAGACCATATGTTTTCGTTTTATTTTTTTAATAGCAAATGTAAAAAGAAACAAATGGTGCACTATAAAAGTATTCAAACAATAGTAACCCAATACAAACAAAACCAAAATGTGATCAATGTTGGTGAGATTTTTTTTCAAACTTCATTCCCAATTCCCCCCCTTTTTTTATCAAAACCAAACTGTATTATAAGCTTGCCATGCAAAAACCCAAGTCGTAAATATCACTAGTGTTGAAGACCCAGTTTTATTTTTATTTATTAATAACCTATAACATGTAATAAATTATCATTCATAGTCATTTTAATATCCACGCAAAGCATAAAGTCACACTTAAACATACACACAACATGCAAATAGAATAGAGCCAACGTCCAAAATTATCAGAATAGAGTAAAGCATTTGATGCTAGAAGAGTCCAAAGTGCTAATACCTATCGAAGTTGTTTAAATAACCACAAGAGATATAGCCAAGGATCGTTATCCAACCACCAATGCAAGCTTAAGCTCCAAACCCTCGACTAACAACAACAGAGCAATTTCAAGCGAAGAACAATGTGAAAAGGTGGTATACCTCAGGAGAGAAAAGAAATAGAGAGTGTAATAACTCTCATTTACTTCATTTCACTTCCATAATCGGATGGTCGGAACTCACAACTTACCAAATCTTCCACGATAACCATCAACCAATCAAACTTTACACGGTGGAACACATTCAACACCAGCTCAGACTCAAAACTCAAGTTCTGTGATATAGTATCCATGAATTTAAAACTATCAACTCATATTTATAACATATCCAACATCCATGCTTATACCATATTCATGAAACACAACAAAATACCAAGTTTTATTTACCAGCGATGCTAACCATACGAACAAGTATCATATCATGTGATATCCCTATCATATGTGAACCTTACCATAAGTCGAATCATATGCAATAGTGTTGTATAGTATTGAACCTTTATATGATAACCAATGTTGCTATATGTTATATGTGCATAAAGTGAAACTTAACCATGCCCTTTAATATGCCACAAGATTAACACAATAACAATTTTTTATGCACATAATATTGCAACTAACATAACACTTATGATGGACTTTTGTTTTCTTTTCTTTTGATACGGCAACGATTTTCTTAGAGCAATGAAACATGTCAAAAAACCATTTATGCATAGAACTCCAGGAAGAAATTATGTAAAACTTTCAATCAATTGTTTTTTGAACTGCAAAACTTTTTAAGGAAATAAATCAAATTTGCATTCTTCTCTTTAAGGGGTCCCACCTACTTGTTATATAATATAATAGATAAAATAAATATAGTGTGTGCATTGCAACTCTTTGCAGGGAGAATTCAATTGCGCTTTTTTGCATCAACACCCCTCATTGGCCAATATTGGTATAGTTCATGTAAAAGTTATGGATTTGACGAAGGTCAAACCCATGACCTCCATAACCTTCCAAGCCTTGATATACCCTCGACAACCAACATGCCACTACATTGAGTCTTAACCTATTATGGCATAGTTTAAATTTAAACTTGATTTAAGGTGAATTTTGGAGGGAAAAGAGGTTGAGGACTAGCCCCATCCCCTGGTCAATGTAATATGGCATGCAACCATGTCCTTTCCTATCCACTAGGAGCTTAACACAAATTTGTACGGGATTTTTGCATATAATGTATATATATATATATATATATATATATATATATATATATATATATTAACCAGCCAAACGAATATTCCAAGGTCGCGGGGAATAGAACCCCCGACCTCCACCTTTTTAGTGGAGGTTTTAACCAACACTTCACCACTCCACATTTAGTAGGAGTCTATTATTTTTAAAAATAAGTTTCCACTAAATCTGCGTGGAGATTGGAGGCCCGAGCCTATTTAATGGGCACAGATCCCAACAATATGACACACATTCAAATGTAGGAACACATGTCGAGGTGCACAATATTAAGAGTGCATTTATGTGTCTCGAAGTGCATGTCGAGTTTGCTAAGTTTATGTGTTGCATGGAAAAGCATGTCATAGGGTATATTGTTCACACCTAGGAAAGTTTATACTCGTTGGATTCATTTTTCCTCAAGGATTATGAATATGAAGTATTTTTTGTGATTAAAGGTCATTTGTGAAAGTCTTATCTCAGTTTTTCATGTATGAGACACATAGTCCTGTTATATGTGTAAAAGGGGATTTTTCAACCCCTGTTCATAATTTGGTTGACTTTATACTCATTCTTCTCAAAATTTCACAAGGAATTCAATGGTAAACTTTGTTTCTGCATTTGAGCAATAGATTTTCAGAGTGTCTTCAAAATTGGATTTTTAAGTCCATGTTGTAATGTAATTTGGAATTTGAGATTATTTAGAGCAGTTTCAATGATTTAAAGGGAACTTGAAGATGAAGTAAAGTATATCATCAATATCTATATTTTGAGTTCTTTTTTTTTTTGTGTGTTATCTCATTATTCTTCAAGTTATTCATCAGTATTAATGAATTTTATGGACAAATAAGCATATTCACATGTGTTTTTGCAAATAGTCAAGCGATCTTCATTTATCGAATCTGGTCAGATGTTTATGTGTATTTAAAAGTTATTTTTACATATAATTATTTTCATGTCATTTAGAGAACTAAGTTCACTCATGAATTTCACCGGAGTTTGACACTTCAAAAGTTTTGACCAAAAAATAGGATGAATCTAGCTCATCGATCTCTAGTAAAAAATGATCTTGATTGTTGATTCACCATACCTTGCCCAAATTTTCCGATGAATCTTGACCGTCAATCTTATTCATTTTGAAAAACTCTGAAAATGAATCTAGATTGTCGATATGCTTCCTTTTGCAAAACTCCAAAAATTAATCTAAATCATTGATTTGCTTCCTTTTGCAAAACTCTAAAACTGAATTCTGACCATCAATCTTATTCCTTTTGTGAAACTCTGAAAAATGAATATATACTATCGATCTACTTCCTTTTGAAAAAATCCAAAAACAAATCCAGACCATCAATCTGCTTCCTTTCGAAAAACTATGAAAATAAATCTAGAACGTCGATCTGCTTCCTTTTTCAAAACTTAGAAAACGAATCCGTACCTTCGATCTTCTTCCTTTTGTAAAACTCAAAAAACAAATCCAAACTGTCAATCTACTCCATTTTTCCAACTTTGAAAAAGTTATAAGTTTTTTCAATCAATCAAGGATGAATCTAGACCATTGATCTCAAAATCAAATGCAATATCGTTCGTCGATCCATCAAACTCTCTCAACTTCTCTAGTCTCCACCAAAACATAAATTTTCGACATTCCAAGTTGAACTTAACTCAACAACTTGCAAATTGATTCCTTTGGTCACCTCTTTGACAGTTTTGAGGGCATATTAACTTGAATTTTCTTATAAATATGGGGATTTCACTTTGATTTTCCCAATTTTCCCCAAATCCATCGTAGGTGAAATTTTGCAACAGTGAAATTCTACCAATTTCCCATTGGTCTTGGCCCATACAAGCTCAATGTTGAACCTTGAGCTCTAATACCAATATGTAATGTTCCATGGCTTAACTAAGGAACATTACTATTCAAAATACACATAATTTTTTTTTTAAATGATAACATATCTTGTAGCTTACTAGCTACACAAAAACACATCGATTTAATCAGTCGCTAATACCATAAACTAGATGCATCTACATATTTATAAAATAGACATAAATGTAGATAATAAACTCAAATACAATGGCATATAAATTGTTCTCAAACATAGAGTTAATGCACAATAATAAAACCTATCATATCACTCAGATTCATGGTGTTGTAACCTAGGTCTGCACCCCTTCCTCTCCTCTCTCTTTTCCCTATGCCTTCATCAATTTTTCACCTTCTGGTTAGTTAAGTTAGTTTCCCATTTTTGAGTGGCTTGGTTCTTATCCATTTCTTTCTTGATTGAGTCTTTGCTCATTTATGTTGCTATTGTTTCTTGAAGGATAATTACATGTTGTATTTGGTTCAGAATGCTTGTCATAATTTTTTCCATTGATTGAGCTCACCACAGGTCGGCCAAGCCTTTTGTATGCACAGGAAACACCTGTGGACAAACACAGAAATACAAAGCGGTCCATTTAGGACTCAGATTGTGGGAAAAGACAGGTTGACTTTTTACGGTGGAGATCCATCAAGCCATCAGATCAATGACTCTCGTCCATTCGGGGGTGAAAAATCACACGGATTTTAATATAAATAATTATCCGAAGTCTCAAACCCCCAATGTATTTAACATGGCTTACGCTCAAGTTAATTAGTGATATGAACTAGATAATTACTTCGTGAGATCATCAATTCACAATATTTTCATACTTTACCACTAGAAAGTGTCGAAGAGCCGAAGAGTCGAAGTGTCAAAGTCCCGAAGACCCGAAGAGCTGAAGTTCCGAAGAGATGAAGTTCCAAAGAGCCGAAGAGTCGAAGAGCCGAAGAGCCAAAGATATTAAGTCCCAAAGAGCTTAAGTCTCGAAGTCCCGAAGAAAATCTGGACTGTCCATCAGCGAGGACATGCGGCAGCAGATCATTCACTTCAGAGATTTTTCCTCTAGGAGATTTTCATGCTTCACAGTTGAAACTCCTGAAGCCTGAAGTGTTGAAGAATAAGGAAACCATCATTTGAGACACATGGCACACTCATCAGTCATGACACGTGGCACTCATTCCAGGTCATTTGGTTGTGACATTCACCCATTTCCATGTGACATGTGTCACCCTTCTTTCCATGACACATCAACATCGTGACATCATATGACGTCAGGCCACCATGTCACTTCGACGATTTTCCTCTAGGAGATTTTCATGCCCAACGTTTGAAACTCCCGAAGAATGAACTTTCAGAGTGAATCTGGACCATCTGTCAACAAAGACACATGGCAGCAGATCATTTACTTTAGAGATTTTCCTCTGAGATATTTTCATGCTTCACATTCGAAAAATTCCCGAAGCATAAACTCTTGAAGTGAATCTGGACCGCCCAAATCCGAAGGCCACGTGGAGGTCGATCCCTCACTCGAAAGTATGACAATCCAGAGGATGGCAAGAACTATGCATTGAAACTCTTGAACCCCGGAATTCCTAAGAGAATCTAGACCGTTCATCGGTCTTCACACATGGCAACAGATCTTTCACTTCATAGCATTGTCACTACAAGAGTTTCCCAAGCATAACATTCATAAAATCTTGAAGTCTTGAAGCCCAAACTCCCAAAGTAAGTGCGGACCATTGATCTCAAATCAACCTAAACCATTGATCCTTGCATCAGGTAAATGTCGCCTAGATCACAAATTCAATCAGATCGAAGGCCATAATTCAATGTAGGGATGTCAACTACCTGGACGTTAATTCTCTAGAGTGGTCCCGCTGTGAGAACCATGGTATTGTTGGAAGGGTACATGGCAGCTTGTGGGAGATTGCAGGCCCAAAAGCGGTGTGGACCCAAACCACCCTCAACAACTTCCAAAATCACGTGCTTATATGACATCACCTCCATGTACCCATCCATCTCACCTCCACGTCACACTCCCGCTATCGCTCAACTTTCGCCACCTGTCTCCCACTCATATTTTACCACAATACTCTCTCTCATGTCACCACTAGCCACTTTTTCTCCACTCACCTCCAAAACTGTTTACTCCTTCTCTCTTTACGTGCCACCTATATCCTTCACTACACATCGCCAACTCCACGCTCCCGATACCTCCATTTTATTCACATATCCTCTCACCTTTTGACACCTGTCCTCACAGGTCATCTACCCTCGCATCCACTCA
>SNQJ01S0074498.1:46561-64024 GCA_010110895.2 Picea sitchensis
TCTCTAAAAAATGAAAATATTACCGAGTGAACTTGCCTCTTTCACACTCATTAAATGGTTTTGAAAGGAATTCTATTTGGTTTAATTTTAACCCTTTTTCAGACCAAGTAGACTACTTACGAAAAAGGAATACTCTAGTCAACATTGGCTAGAAGAGTTCTCTAGGGTATTATTTTATACTTTTTCGGGCCTAGGAGACTAAATCTATGAAAAATTACATTCTTTGGAGTTAAGTTGTAATCGCATTCCATCATCCTACTTTTAGTGTTGAGCCTATTGTCAGTTCTCTCTTTCTCATTATAAGCCTCTTACCTCAACAATTTGCATCACTAGCCAAGTAGAGCATTTTTATATCCTTTGCAGCTTGACACCCTGTACCCTAAGAGGAAACATCCCCTGACTGTCCATGCCTCACATGCACTTCCTTGCATTCACCATAGGTATGTTCCATTGTTTGGAGCTAGTTGCTTACTCACGACACTCTTTTCCTCTCCTGTATCATAGTATTTCTTTACCTATTAAAAAAAAAGAAAGACGGGCGTGAAAAGAATAATATCTCATATCAGTAAAAATCGTGTCTCTTTTGAACAGAGAACAATTTTTTGAGTCCATTACCATACAAAGTTTGTGTTTAGCGTGACCTTAGGAGGATGAGCTTGTTACTTAGATTTTACTCCTCCAAATGGTTATTTTTCTAGTCCCTATGGAGAGTTCGTTCATGCCTCCTGCATCACGAAGTTTTATCATCAAGTATATGCTACCAGAGTTATCCATATGTCTCATCCTCTTGTTCAAAGGAATTCTATAATCCTATGTCGACCATTTATCAGAACTCTTGACTTTGCATGTCATCCATACCCTTAGTGTATCTTAAATTCACATGAAGTTGTAGTCCTACCATGCACCCTGGTCGTACTTTCATTATGGGTAGGTAACCATGAACCCAGTAGTTGACATCTCCTCATTGGTCCCTGACTGGAGGGTTTCCCTTGTGTTTGACGGAAATAAATCTATTCACACATTGGGATTTATGTAGTGTCTTGGATTCTATTAATCTTATTGGTGGTTTCATTTCCTTTGTCGGTAGTTTTTTCTTATTACTTGTTATTCAAAGGGTCTCTTTCCTACACTACTTGCATATGATGCATGCAAGAGACACATTGGGTCATTGGTTCATAAGCATCATATTTGTTGAAGCTCCTCATAATTATCAAGTTATTGCTTTGTACCTCATTCTAACTGATGAGAGATTCGTTAATCCTCTCCTTTCAGCTGGTCTCTTTCCATCGAATTCATCTCATCTATTCTAGAAATGAGGCCTAGAGTCCTATGAGTACCTAGAGGCTTTCATTAATCGGTGGAATGTTCTCCCACCATCGACAGTTAGGAATACATCAATGTCTCATGATCGATGGATCCTTCAAGTGTTCAACCTCAACACCCCTATTCACACTTGTAGAATGTACTCGGTGCCTTGATAGCTACTTTCATTATCAATAGGTTGTCTCGTGTTCGTTAACGATATACCTTAATGATCGGTAATCAAACTAAGTCTCATTGTGTTCAACCTCAACTCCTTTATTCACATGATGTGGACTTGGACCTTCGACGGATAGTGTAGAAGAACTCCAGCTTACAGTAGCATCTTTCCTAATTTGTTGATATCTTTCATTGGAACAGTACATATATGACTTAAATGATCATGGGAGATCATATTGTACTTCATTGTATACAAATATATTCATATTGATTTTGAGACTGGATTCCACTATGCATTTTTATTTACTATGATAGCCTATCGCATTTTGTATTTCCTATTCATGTCCATCAGCAACTATTTGATATATTTCCACATGGATCTGTAGTGTATTTCAAATTGGAAACCATGTGTACAAATTCATTATGGATTTTAATATTCTCATGAGTAACTAGCACTTCTAGATGAGTCTCCATTACTCCACTTCTAGGAATTATAATGTATTTCGGCCATCACAGATACTCCTCTGACCTCACACATTAGGGGGCATATGTTACAACAAATTTTTCCTCACCCCATGCAACTTTCCTGAATATCCTTTCCATTTACCTATGTAGACTTGAAGTCCCCTTTTGTACCTCCCAGAGACAAAAAAACACATTTTTCCACATATAAATTCCCTATCATTTAGAAAACAAGTGTATACATAGGTTGCTCCACTACAGCCCACGTACAATGGGTTTGGTGCTCAAAATTAAAATTATGTTGAGTTTCCATGCCATGTCACGAGATCCATGATCCTTGACCTTCCATATAATAAAAATGCTCTGAATCGGCCTTTCAGTTCCATTTGAAGGCTATAAATTGAGCCATACCCAAGCCTTGGAGGAGAGAATTCAAGTTTGAGAGAAAAGACACTCTAGAGAAATTTCACTTCATATTGAGTCTGCATCCCTTTATCCTTGAAAGTTTGAACCCCCTGTTCATCCCCCAAGCTCTTCCTTCTTTGTGATGGAGAATATAATTGTCTCCTTTATATGATCTTACCTTTGGTGGAGGATTGAAGTGGTGGAGGCTCAGCTAGAGGGACTTAGTTTCTCAGTTCTAATATGTGTCATTACAGAAGTTTGTCACCTATATACTTTTGTTGATCATTTTAATAGAAATACTTGTTTCACGTCCAATTGATATCTTGCAAATATTTGAATTATTATTCCATGGGAATATTTTTCATGTATATTAATGGATTATGATAATCTATATGCTAACACTATATATTTTCACCATATGCTTGTGTATCTTGGTTGTTGAGGACAAGTTGTAGGTATAAATCTTTGAGTTGCATGCTCAATGGTGGTCTTCGTCGAACATCTGGATGAGGTAGGATCTTGGCCTTGTCTTTTTAGCATTTAATTTATATAGCATATTTGGGATTAGAGTTGATTTATGTGTGTCGTTATGTATGTTGTGGTTTACCCCATTTCATAGACATATTTTCCTTGTAACACAAGGCTTCATAAATCCTTGGCATGTTTCCTCCCATGTGTTCCACTATTTTAGCCTCCTAAATATTGTGGACATTCCTCATTCTTTCACCTTTGTTAGGGAAGTCCCTATACAAGTGATCTCTCTCAAATCCCAAACACTTCATAGGCTTATGTCTTGTCCTTTTCCCAAATAAATATGCCTTCCTGGGGCCTTCTCCTCTGCCTCCTAAGAAGAGACACACTTGAGCTACTCCATGGACTTGAACTTGCATATGCTCTCCTAGTCGATTTCTTTGTGGAATGATGATTCCTACTCATACTTTTTTATTATCTGTCATTCCCATGATCATCCCTTCTACTATGGGATCTAGATGTTGTCACTTATCTAGCACTAGAGGCTTGTTTTGTGCTAGAGTATTTATTGGCTTTCCTCTGTAGCATATTTGGGATATGTAGTATATCCTCTTGAGATTTCATGATTTTTTCATTATTGACCCTATAGCCCTGCACCTCTCTTTGTAGGATTGTCACATTTGCAGGCTTATTCTTTCCTCTTCTTCCATTAGACATTGTCTCAACATGTCCCATGCTAACATGTAGCCCTCTAATTTCCTCTTCATGGATGTAAGACCCTTATGCATCCTCTATTACTGTAGTTCTCATATAGGAACAAAACTACCCTCTTGTACCTCTAAATTCTGCAAGAAAACGTGCATGCAATAAAATTTATGTTACACACACACACACAGTTCTGGAAAAGAATGCGTAATTTTTATGCTCTTTAATGCCACTAGTCATCTTATTTTGAGTTGATTGTAACATCTACTTCTCAGATCAATTTTACAAGATGATAGATGGCTTCTCCTCCTTAAATATTCCCCTCCTTAAGACCTTTCCAAATACGATATGTTTTCCCAAATCTGATCTCTAACCTAAAAGTTATGGTCTATGGAAATTTTAAATTTTCACATTTTATCCCTTACTGCTACATGTGTCTTCTCTCTCATCCTCTATAGTTTCAAGTATCTGTATTCCAAATTTGGATCCATGGTTGTCTTCTATGGTCCATAATATTTCCATATACTGCTCCTATGTCCCAAACTCACTTCAAAGGAAGAATTTATTCCCTCTGGAAGTAAATTGGTACTAAAAATATATCTTGTACTTTTTCAGCTGTAACTTCTTCATACTAGCTTTGTTTTGTACTTAGAGTATCTCGTTGGAAATATCTTTTTGGGATCTTTCTTTTTAAGAAATATATAGTTTGTGTACTAAAGGTACAAATAATTATCTCGGTTTTGACTACCTAAAAATGTCATTTTAGGTCTCAAAATTCCCTTGTAGGTTGATGAACTTCAAAAATCTTAAAATTTCACAGAAAATTGATTGTTTTACTGTTATAACAATATTTTAATATGAATCGTTGATCTCAAAATTGAGAGAAATCTCAGCCTTCGAATTGCTAAACCTTTTTGAAGCCCGAGGATCAATATCCACCATTGATTTCCAACTCAAGAGAAATCTAGACCATTGATTTCTCCAACATCTGAAACTTTATTAGCGATCGATGATCAACGATTTCTCTTAGTAAACTAAACACTTTACTAGTTTTTCTAACCTAGCCATCAACAATCAGTGATTTCCTTTGAAAACCGACTTGTCTGCAAATTTTTTTTAACCTTGATCATCGACGATTGACAATTTCCTTAGAAAACTAAACTTGTTCATGAATTTTGTCCAACCCTGATCATCATTGATCGATCATTTCTTGGTTGACATGGCATGACATGTGGATGTTGACGTGGCATGACACATGGATGATGACATGGAAACCCATTTGATGTGGCATGACACCTAGATGATGACATGGCATGACACATGGACAATGACATGGCATGATACCTCATCCTCCTCTTTCCCTTCATTGGCGATAGACAATTTCTCTTTGATAAACCAAACACTTCACCAATTTCTCTAACCCAACCATTCAAAATCAATGATTTCTCTTTTTTAAATGAAACACTTCATCGATTTCGTCAAACCGACCATCGGACATTGGCTATTTTTATTTGTCAAACTAAACACTTTTCCAATTTCGTTGACCCGACAATCGATGATCAGTGATTTCTCTTGGTTGAATGAAACACTTCACCAATTTCTCCAACCCAAGCATTGGTGATCGAAGATTTCTCTTGGTTGAATGAAACACTTTTCCAATTTCACCAACCTATCCATCAGTGATCAACGATTTCTCTTAGTGATTCAGAAGGATCTAAGGAATGCTCACAGAGGTCTAGGAGGATCTAGAATGCTCATAGAGATCCCAGGGGGTCTAGAAAAGCTCAAAATTTGACTGTCTCAAATGATCGATAAAATAACATCATTGTGAAGAACTCGTTTTCATCTTTCTAATGACACAAATGACGCCTCAAACAAAGATCATATGAAAAAGTTATAAGCATTCAAATTTCAAGTCAAACTTGGTCAAAAGTCAAAGTATGACATCAACATGATACAGGATGACATTAGAAGGTGATGTGGCACATGAAAGTACAACCATACAAGTGATGTGGCATATTGGTTGGCAGTTGACTGGGAATATGGTATAGTCCAAGTGGGTGAGTCATTGGTTAACAAGTGGCATTGGATAGCCAATGAGAAGTTGCCACATGGAAACCCCTTGTTGATCTTGAGGGACTGGAGAGTTCCCAACACCAACATCTCGAATCTTACTTGGCTAGGGTGAGATAGTTGGGATTATCACCAAGGTTTTATAGCCTTAGACAAAATTATCAATTGCTTCTCAAGTAATAAGTACAAGGAACCAATGTTGTCCTTTTTTATAATTAAACTATGGAAAAGAAGAAAGTAAAAATATATATGTAATGTGTTTGGGAATTAAGGAACAAATGAAATAAAAATATGAAAATAATATCATAGAATACACATGTGAGACCAAAATCAGCAAGGAAATTATATTGATTTCATTCCAAGTTACAATCATAACCTTGTTTTCAAACCCCTGCAAGGGTAAGGACAGAGATCAAATTTAGAGGTCTTCGATGTGCACCATACAAAATGACTCTACAAACAAGAGAATACTGAGACTAGAAATCTTGATCAACTTAGCCATGAAAGTATCATTTACTAACTCTGTAAAATATTCTCTATTAGTAATGAAAACTAATCCATAAACAAATTAGAATACACAGATTGCCAAGATCAAATGATCAACCTTTCTAGAATAAGTTGTTGAACTATGTATCTCAATCTTTGAATCATGCTATTGTTGTGCACTTTAATTGTCTAAATAAATAGATAATTAAGGTGTTCAATATGAATTGTCAAACCCAGGGAAGTTTTTTTATTGTAAGATAATTGTGCATAGCCTATGCTAGATTATGAAAGAAAACACTAATCAAATTACAATAAGGTAAATTAACACTAAAAGAAATAGAATTGAAAAGTTGAACACTAACACAAATTGTTGACACAGTTGGAGTTCTAATTTATTGTTGCAGAATTGAAGTCACACTTGCATAATTGAAATAACACTTTCATAATTGAAATCTAATTTCCAGGAGTAGAATCTGATGAGTGTATGAGAATCCTGGATTATCTAATCTATTCTAATTTTCTATATTACTCTTGCAGAAGGAAGTTCTTTGCTAATTGTTGAAAGGAAGTCTACTTAATTGAAGAAAGAGAATTCACACTTCTATTTACTTTTTCTTGAAAACAAAGATTTAATATAATGCAGAAAAGCAATTAACTTTCAAAGAAATTCTCCAGCAGTATAGAACAATTGATTCTAACTCTCATGAGACACATTGATGTGCATTAACAAAAAGGGACTGAAATGTAACAACAAATGTATTCTAGAAATGCATAAACAGATAAATCACACAACTGTAAATAATCAAAAAAGTTAATCTAAGACTCACAGTAGAGGGGAATCTCTGAGGAAGGTGGGCCATTTCCTTCTCACTGAATCCACTCGAAAAGAATATAGTAGGTTGGAGAAACTTAAATCACTTCTTATTAAATCGCCAGAATGTTCAGATACAAAATGCTTCATTTCACTATCTCTTCCACAACTAATCTCTACCCCCATAAATGGTTACAAAGCTATGTTATTTAAGGATAGATAAATTTAGTTGAAACGAACTCAGAACATCCTTGAGAATCGAAGATTCTCAAGCAATTCATATGATAGAAAATATCTGTCATCATCACAAAATCCGGAAATGATCTTGATCACCAGCTTGAGCCAAACATGAGCCAAAACGTGGAATAGCCTTGAGGATCGGTCCTCAAGATATGGATTTGAATGATATACCAGCTTCCAAGATCAATGGGAATCTGTTGCAACAGGTGTAACAGCTTCCAAGAAAGGTGTGCAATTGTTGTAGTCATGTAACAACATGCAGAAATGGCGCACAGTTGTAACAACTAGTGTAACAACAACGATCTTTCTTCAAGACATAGTTGTTTTTCTTTAATCTACACATTTTGATCATTAGTTTAACATTCATGGATAAAATATGAGAAACGGTACCAATCAAACATGTTAAGTAAATAAGAATACAAAAGAAAGATCAATGATTCATACCTTGGGAAAAGGTCTTAGAAAACATTATATTAGGCATTTTAGCATAGAAATGATAAGGTTGAATGAGAAAAAGATATAGTGAAAAAGGGACATTTATGGGTCCTAACATCCCTCCCAACTGAAGACATTGCATGTCCTCATGCAATCCAGATTCAATCCTTACTCTGAATCTGAGTCAGGGAAGTGACTCCTCCAGTGCAAATTGATAATACAATAATTGTCATGAGATTCTTCATCTACAAGTTTGAATCCATTGCACCTTACCATCTCCATCCAATATATAGCCTCGGTATCTTTTGATACCTTTGACTCCTTTGTATACTCTGAATGAGGCATCCAAAACTGGGAAAATGAAACCTGAGTCCCATCCACTGATGCCTACATATTCTCATACATGTAATATATATTATGTCTTGACTGAGAAATTAGTTGGTTCTTCAGCATGACCAGTGACTGATACTTTCACTATTTTATACCCTTCCTAAAACTAAATATTACCACATTCATAGCACATGTTCTCTCTATTTTCATTCATAATAGTTGTTGCCTATGCTAATATATCCAAAGTTGACTCCTCTGAGTTTTTCAGTCAAGCAACCTACAATTCCTTCTTTAGGGAATCCAACTTTGCTTTGAGGTTGTCATTTTCCTTCATCGGTTCAGTAATCCTGGAATTTTTTGTACCCTTTATCTTCTTCTCAATTTGAGCAAATAGCTGAGCATGTGGCACATCGTCATTATCCTCATTATTTTGTGTAACTGGTTCTTGTGTGGAAAATACACTGATGATAGTTGGTTCTTGTGTAACAACTCATTCTGGCATGACTGGTTCTTGTGTAACAACTCATTCTGGCATGACTGGTTCTTGTGGGACAGTCTCTTCCTGGGCAGTTGGTTCTTGTGTAACAGCTAAGTTCTGGGAAGAGGTTGGTTCTTGTGTCACGGTCATGTTGTTGGAAGGGACTAGTTCTTGTGTAACAATCACTTCTTCAACAATGGAGGATAATGGACGAAGAAGGGGTATTTCCTATTCCATATTATTCCATCCAACTACTGCTCCAGTAGACTTCGTCGACCTAGTTTTCTTCCTAGCTAAGGTAGAGACAAAAGCAGGGTTTTTCCTTTTCTTTTCTTCAGGAGAAGGATGGCGTTCTTCAACAACCAGACAAGGAGTAAAATCTACAATTCTAAGGTTTTCTCCTATAAGATGTACTTCGTCACTCGACGAATTATGCACATAATCATCAAGCGGAGCCGATGATTCTGCTACAATTCGTTTACATTCTCCCTGAATTGACAAAATCATTTTTTGAAATTCCTTGCCCAAGGTAAAATCTGGTATACCTATCCCCATAAGATCAATTTTTGTCTCACTCAGGTTTGTATCATTTATGTCAAAATCTAGCAGTGTCTGAGCATCAGCAAAATCAGGACACTCTGTCTCAACAACAAGAGGGTTTTGAGTTGCTTCTAGTTCAATAAGAGATGAAGTCAACATATTGGAAGTTACAGTGGCAGCTTCAATCATTGTTGCAGTCGAGGGCTGAGGCTCATGACTTGGTCCAGGGATTGGGTTTTCAACTGTTGGCTCAATCACAACTGCAGGCATAGGGTTTAGTTGTTTTGGTTCATCCATAACAACATGCACATGATTTGGTTGTTCTTCCTCTTCAGGTAATGGGTCATTAGGAATCCCCATTCCTCTACAAATCAACAACCCTATCAGTCTGTGATTGGAAGTACAATTCCTTGTATTCTTTGATTTCTTAACAAAATGAGCCATATTATGCAAGGAATGAAGAAGGTAATAAGGGATGTTTATTAGCTTCTGATGTCTTAAATGTGATAGTAGGATAAAATAAGAAAAATAAACTACTTGATATCTTCCCTCGCATGTAATGTACCTTTTTACAAATTTTGATACTTTCCCCCATGGTATTGGTAAGGAACTTACATCTACACCTCATCCCTTGGTCTGAAATTGTTCATCATCCACGAGAAAACCCTTATGTGCTTCAGGAAGATGTGATTTTCTGTTAAACCACCTTTCTCCTGTGGTCGGCAACTCTGTCATAGTAGCCACAATTTCCTCGGTCACTAGAATCCTCACCCTGTGCACCATTGAATACCCTTCTATGAGATTCTGACTGAACTCCAACACCTATGATTCATTAAACTCCTAAAGCTTCCCAAAATAAGAAATCCATCCATCTTGCAAAAATTTTTGGTAAACATCTGGGTGTAGCAACAATGCATCCAGATTTTCTGGTTCATACCTCACAGTTGATCCTCCCATGATGAAATTTTAGAGTCTAAATAGTCACAAAGGAGGAGAAACCAGCACCTAAACCAAAGATACAACAAGTTAAAACGAGAATTGCATAAACAACACAGTGTCTCAACGAAAAATAAGTGTGGTTGAAAGGTGGTGAAGGTGAATATAAAATGGGATTTTAATGTTATGACGGTGTATATTTTATTTCCCCCCAACTAATCTGATTGGCTCATGGTTCAACGAATTTAGGACAATCAGAAGGTAATCATTAAAGATTGCTTCCATATCTTAATCACTTTGACATGTAGGATTAGTAACACTCCTCATAACTTACCACACGAACCAATCTGTTGAAATAAATGCACTATCCAACCACCATTTGATCCATGGGGAATAGCTGTAATGATGAGAGATGGCTCTGGAATATGAGAAATGATGATATGACAAGTGGATTGTAGGTGGAGTCCTTTATTTGGTTGAACAGCTAGAAATCTATGGATGTGGAGTCAAGTAATGATGAAGCGACATTTTCTGACAGAGAGAGCATTAATTGGAAAAATAAAAAATAAAATCTTCCAATTTTGTCTAGGTGAATGAAGTAATTTGGAAAATGGCGGAAATCTTCACAAAAACAGTGGAAATGACAAAACAACAGTGTTTTAGCATGGAAATATAGCAAAGGGGGAGATATTGATGGAGTATCAACATGGAAAAATGGAAGAAATGCGAAAAATGGGTGAAGCGGCATGTAAGATAGCGAAAAGGAATAATAGTGGTAGGTGTATCAACATGTATTTTGGCCAGAATGGTGGAATTAGGTGTAGAAGAATGTAAATCAGCCAAATTGTTAGAAAAATGGTGTAACAGCATGTGAAATGGAAAAATGGTCAGGAAATGGTGTAACAGCATGTAAAGTGACCATTTTGTCGGAAAGAGGTGTAACAACATGTAACCCGACCAAACATAGAATCCCTTAGTTTTTAGGAAGTTTTTCAAACTTCCAAAAACTAATCCTTCAGCTTCCTTCGCTATAATCTACCTTGTTGTTCATCAATCCATCTGCACACAAGTAACTGCATGATACCCTTCTAGGATTAATTTATTAGAATAGCAAAGAGACATAAAAATTTAAAAAGATGAAATACTTTAAGCAAAAACAGAAAAATTCAAATTCGCACAGTTTATTTATATACAAGTTTGTATTGAAAAGAAAAACGTTCTAAGGTTTAGAAGGGGAAGGAGAAAGCTCCTTTCCCTTTAAAAATTGATAACATGTATTAGTTGTACATCTGGATTTAAATTATGCCTTGGAAAATGGACACTGATACAGGCGCAAGTGATGACCATTTGCAAGTAACTGTGTATTGGATC
The DNA here is from genome assembly GCA_010110895.2 of Picea sitchensis. Classification (NCBI taxonomy): domain Eukaryota; kingdom Viridiplantae; phylum Streptophyta; class Pinopsida; order Pinales; family Pinaceae; genus Picea; species Picea sitchensis. Next base: position 57,784 of record SNQJ01S0074498.1, read on the forward strand.
CATCAATAGTGATCAACCTGATTGTCCCATTGGGAAAAAAAGTGTCTACCTCATAAGGTACCGACCATCTTGTACACATCTTACCCATAAATTCTTTAAAGCATGAATCATACAATAGAGCCAAATCTCCCTTTTTGAATAACTTATTCTTAATGACTCAATCATGCCACTTGGTTCTTTATTGTTGAATCACTGTGGTTTGATGAATAGCGTCCAAACGCTTCTCATCCATCTCATTTAGTTGTTGCAGTCTATCCTTCTATTCCACAGTCAATTCTAGATTGAATGTTGATGTAGTTCTTAGGGTTTTGATCTCGAAATCAATGGGAAAAACATGGCTCTTCCCATATACCAGTTCATAAGGATAAAAACCAGTTGTGTTCCTCCAAGTGGTTCGATAAGACCATAGAGATTCATTCAATATATTAGACCAATCCCTACGATGTTCCCTCACTATTTTAGTAAGAATAGCTTCTATTACTTTGTTTTTACTTTCCACCTTCCCATTACCTTGGGGATGGTATGGAGAAGCTATTCTATGCAAAACATGATATTTATTGAGTAGGGATTCAAACTTACGTGATGTGAAAGGTGGTCCCCCGTCAGTTACTAACTCTCTGGGAACTCCAAACAAAACAAAGATATATTCAAAAAAAAATGATAAGATAGCTTCTTCTGAGGCCCTAATGAGTGCTTTTGCCTCTACCCACTTGGTCATGTAATCTATGCAGACCAATATATAGACTTTCTGATTAGAAGGTGGGTTAATGGGCCCTACAAAATCTATGGCCCATCTCTCAAAAGGTTCTAACACCACTTGAGGCTAGAGAGGCATCTCATCCCTATGATTTGGCTAACCCATTCATTGGTAGTTGTCACAAGCTTGGACATACTTCTTTGCATCTTGAAATATTGTGGGCCAAAAATAGCCCATCCTCAAAATTTTATGCCCAGTCCTTTTATCATCAAAATGACCCCCACAAGGGCCATCATTGAAAGCTTTAAGCAGATCATAAAATTCATCATCTCTCACACATCTCCTTATTTCTTGATCCAGGATTGTGTAGAAAATATATCCCCCTATCCAACTATACCGAGCACTCTTTTGAATAATCTTCCTTCTTTCTCAGGGAGATAGATGTGGAGGTACCTTCCCTGCAACCAAATAATTAGCAATGTCTGCATACCAAGGTGAGTGAGCAGATACTGCAAAAAAATGTTCATCTAGAAAGGAATCATCTACAGGTGAACTATCATTATTTATGTTCAATCTTGAGAGAAAATCAACAACGACATTTTGTTTTCCTAGTCTATCTAGTATAGTGATGTCAAATTTTTGTAGTAATAACAACCATCTTGTTACTCGGGCATTAGTAATAGTTTTATTCATCAAATATTTAATTGTTGAATGATCAGTATGAATAAAAGTAGAATAACCAATGATATGATGCCTAAATTTATTGATAGCATAAACTACTGCCAATAATTATTTTTCTATAACTGCATAATTTAACTCAGCAGGAGCCATGTTCTTGTTGATATAGTAGATAACATATGTATATTTATCCTCCTATTTCCCTAGCACTGTACCAATTGTAGTGTCTAAGGCGTATGAATAAATGTGAAATGGCAGAGCCCAATTGGGCCCTCTCAAAATGGGAGCTGTGGACAATTTTTGTTTCAGATCTGCAAAAGACAATTCGCAATTGTCAGTCCAACTAAAGTCAACATCTTTTGTTAATAGAAAAAATAAGGAAGAGGCAAGATTGAATTTTTTTTTAATGAATCTCATGTAATATACAGCATGCCCTAAAAATATTTTTACCTCTTGAGTTGATGGAGTTGGAATGTCCAAAATTACCTAGATTTTGGTTGGGTCTACCTGAATTTCTGCATAAGAAATGAAGTGTCCTAGCACCACACCTTCGCTTATCATCATATGACACTTTTTTGTACTTAGAGAAAGATGAGACTATATACATATTTTGAGTACTTTTTCCAGTTTAGCTAAATCTTCATCGAAATCAGTACCATAAGGTGTAAAGTCATCCATGAATATTTCCATACAGTCATTCACCATATCAAAGAAAATACCAATTACAACTCTCTGGAAAGTGGTTGGTGCATTACACAAGCCAAATGGGAGAACATTGTAGGAAAATGTACCCCAAGGGCTAGTAAAGGTCGTCTTATCTTAGTCATGTAGAGCAATTTTTCTCTGGTTATAGCTGCTAAATCCATCTAGGAAAGAGAAAAAAAAAATCCCAGATAGGTTGTATAGAACCTGATCAATAAATGGCAGAGGGAAATGATCCTTCTATGTGGCCTTATTCAGGGATCTATAGTCCACACACACTCTCCATTTACCATTATTTTTAGTCACAATAACCAAGGGTGAAACCCACTCGTTGTCTGATATAGGGTAGATGAATCCTACATTAAGAATTTTTTGAAGTTCTTCCTTAACAATCTCTTTAATATTAGGGTTCATCCTCCTTTGGGGTTGGAAAATGGGTCGGAATTCTTCATTAATGTATATATGGTGGGTGCATAGTTCATAGGAAATTCCTTTCATATCCATGTAATCCCAAGCAAATGCCTCTTTATGTTCAATCAATAACTTCATCAAACATCCAGTTTCAGCAGAAGATAAATCAGGATTGATGTTCAGGATTTTTCCAGGTTTGATTTCTACAGGGATTCTCTTAGAACTGACTTTAGTAAATAATTCATTTGTTTCAGTATCTTCTGTTACAACTAAATTAACTTGATTTACAATAGTTTCAGAGAACATCTCTGGGATCACTCCTTCTTGGGCAGTAGGGTCAAAGATTCTACTCAATCGATGATACGTGTTTTGTGTAACAGCAGAGGGGTCATGGATAAAGCTATTGATTAGCTCATCCTCTGTCTCATCTTTGAAACTCGGGGATTTTCCTATGGTTAGCACATGTAGAGCGCTTTCATCCTCAAGGTCCATCCATAAAGAATTTTTAGGTTCCACACTAGGTGTAGCATGAGGATAAAGGGTACGTTTCTTGGTATCATAACCATCATAGATGGTCATTGAACCAGATCTACAACCAATGAAAGCATCAAATGTAGCTAACCATGGTATTCCTAGAATTAGAGGATGACCCCCAGATGGGTTTTAGGTTGAAATACGACCAAATCAGCAGGATACTCCCATGAATCAACTGAAATAACTAGATCATCAATTACTCCTTCTGGTTTAATAGTAGAATGATCAAATAACTCTAAAACAATAGGAGTAGGTTAGACTTTATTTATAAGTTGCAACAATTGTGTCGTCTCTATTGGAATAATGTTAATTGTTACCCCTAAATCAACTAGCACATCTGGAATAAATGTCTGCCCAATTTTGACAGTGACTGTAGGGTTTCCTGGGTCGCCATATTTAATAGGTGGGGTTTTTCCTAACATCAGTTCAGACAATTCTCCCACTATGTGTACTATGAGGGGGTCCCTAGGTTTCCTTCCAGGCTTTTTGATACAGAGGTATCCAACATTATTCACATAAATAGGGACATCCCTAATCACTTGCAATAGTGGAATTTTAACATGCAGAGTTTGCAACTCTCCTAAGAGATTGAAGGATGGTAATTCCACAGTTTTGGTCATTTCCAATCTTTTAAGGAATGGGGGTTCTGATAATTCTATGATAGGTTCATCAATCTCCTTTATATCAGCAGATGGTTTTTCCCCCTATTCCTAGTCTGATTCTAAATATGGATCATCTTCAATTATTGGCTCGACTATTCTCCCTGATCTTAATTTTATCTCATCACAAGGCATAGGGGTAGTAGACAGAGCTAGCACATTGTGTATATCAATATTATAAATGGTCTTATTATTTAGATTTGGGTTAGGTTACACAGGCATCTGAGGCCGTAAGGAATGATTGTTTTGTGGGGCATTGGGAGGTAACTGCAGCTATTGTTGTTGGTACTGGGGTTGGAACTATTGTTGATAGGGGTTCTGTTGGTGAGGGTTTTGATAAGTAAGTTGTTGTTGAGGGCCTCTCCAATATGGGTTCCATTTCCCAGGATGACTCTGTTGTTGGGGCATAGGTACCCATGCATTGGGATCATGATAAGGAGGTGGAATCTAATTTGGAGGGGGGGCATTCATCTGGCCATATTGAAGTTGATTGTTCACATTATTCCAATAATTAAGTTTTGCAGGAGAGAATTGAGGGTTTGTACCTTGACCTCGTGGATGCCATTGTCTTTTATGTGTTATTAGATAGATAGCCTCCACTTCCTCAATAGTTGCCTTCATTGATTCTTTTAAACCTAGTAGGGAGGGACATTGGTCAGTAGCATGATCTAATTCACAAATAAGACATACCTAGACACTGTTCAGTGGGCACTCCCTTAGTGGATGTTTGTTTCTGCATTTCGAATAGAAAATGGACAATGCCGGATCTGATTCTGCTTGTTTCTGTTTGACCTGCAGAGTGTCAATTTGTGAAGCAAAAGAGTTAATCATTTTTGTTTTGAAATCTTCTAACAGATTACCTATTTCTGCTATTGTTTCCCCTCTATTGATTGATTTTTTTACCCTTGAAAAAATGGTATCCATGGTAGTTGACTTATTCCTTGTAGATCCTCGAGAGAATCTCTTACAAAGATTTACAATGTATTCATAGGATTCCTTACATATATCTCCCTTGCCAAGCATATTCAACATATCTAAACAATCATCTGTAACTCCTTTTAGAAAAATAGTTTTCAAAATTTCCTTACTCACATCCGGATGCCCAGACCTTTGTAAATTATACTGGAGTCGCTCCAAAAAATATTCAAGGGTATCGTCCTCCTTCTAAGACATATTGAACAGTTCCTCTCTTCGTTCCCTCATTTGGAAACAGTCTTGGTACTTGGTCAGGAAATGTTGCCTCATTTTCCCCCATGTTGAAATATTCTCTCCTCCAAGGCTCATGAACCATCTTAATGCGTTACCCTTCAATGTAGCTGGAAACAATTTAAGATTCTGCACAACGATAGTGTAGTCATAGCTTCTACATAGAATATAAAATTCAAACAGAAACTCATATGGATCCTTAGTAGATAATCCATGGAAATTTGGCAGGATTGAGAGAGGTATGTTCTTCATAGGAGTTATCCCCCATGTGGGAATATTAGTAATAGGAAAGACCATGGTAGAGATAGTATTTTCATCATTTACCTGATATTCATTGTTCATTGGATCCTCATGGTAGATCTCTTCTTCATTATCTCCTTGATTTTCCATACCTGCTCTTTCTCTTCTTAAACAATCAATACGGAAAGTGTCCCACTCCTCTTTAGTGACTATCTGTCCATTGATCTAAAAAATATCTTCAGTTTCTTCTGGCTTTTCCCTATTCCGAGCTACACTTGCTTGATCTTCAATATTCTCCAGTGTTGTGTGCTGACTTGTTGGTGACAAATCTTCAACTACATCCCCTGATGAAAAAGATGTTTCAAAATGGGGTAGTTCTAATGACTGAGGAATATGTCTTTTTGGAGAATTTGAAGGACGAAAGATAGATCCCGAAGAAGAATCTTCTCTGGCTATAATCTCGTCAACAAAGGTTGGCCTTCCCAGTGCATGACTCCTTCTACCACGTCCTCTGGAACCTATAGGTTTAGGAGTTTTGGGGATATGTCCTCTTATTCCTCCATTCATGCAGATTACAAATTCCTAAGAAAATAAAACTAATGTGCTTACAAGAATCTATAATTATCTTCCCCGACAACGATGCCAAAATGTTGTGCACTTTAATTGTCTAAATAAATAGATAATTAAGGTGTTCAATATGAATTTCCAATCCCATGGAAGGTTTGTTATTGTAAGATAATTGTGCACATTCTATGCTAGATTATGAAAACAAACACTAATCAAATTGCAGTAAGGTAAATTAACACTAAAAGAAACAGAATTGAAAAGTTGAACACTAACACAATTTGTTGACACAACTGGAGTTCTAATCTATTGTTGCAGAATTGAAGTCACGCTTGCATAATTGAAATCTAATTTCCAGGAGTAGAATTTGATGAGTGTATAACAATCTCATATTATCTAATCTATTATAATTTTCTATATTACTCTTGCAGAAGGAAATTCTATGCTAATTGTTGAAAGGAAGTCTACTTAATTGAAGAAAGGGAATCCACACTTCTATTTACTTTTGCTTGAAAACAAAGATTTAATCTAATGCATAAAAGGAATTAAC
>SNQJ01S0074499.1:16826-27581 GCA_010110895.2 Picea sitchensis
CATTGCTCTAGGCACATATGAAATTTTAAAATCTGCAAAATCGTGAATTGCCTTCAACACTTCATCTCTGTATGCTTTCAGCGTGACATGCTTTGCTTGAAAGGACTTATTCACCTGCTGAATAATCAAATCTGCATCCCCAAACACCTGCAATTTTTTAATCTTCCTCTCTTTGGTTGCATTCAGCCCCAGAAGTAGTGCCTCATACTCAGCAATATTATTAGTCACTTTAAAATCAAGTTTAAAGGACAAATGAGAAGTTTTCTTAGAAGGGGAAATCAATACCACTCCTGCTTCTACTAATTCCTTAGTGCAAGCACCGTCAAAGAACATGGTCCAAATATCATCTTCTGCTATTTCTGTGGGCTGAACTGTGGTCTGAACTGTGGGCTTTCTGAGCAGTAATGTATCAGGTAATGAATCATCAATTTGCAAAATACAAGATCCCATACCTGTGTCGACCGAATAGATAGGATGATTGGATGGATTTTTCTCGTCACTGATTACATATGCCAACTACGATTCCCTGTATAGACTTCTGTTCACCCCTCCAAAGACAGGGATAGTAGCATAGGAGAGATCCATTTGAATAGTGCCACCTAGCCTCTTCATCCACGATCTTGACAACAGACATCCAAATTTAGGTGGTATGTCTGCCACTACTATATCCATAACCATAGTCTTCATGGACGCTTGGGTTAAGGTTACAGCCAAGTCCTTGATCATCCCAAGACATTTGACTTTTCGAGAGTCAAAAGAGGAAAGATCATGATAAGACTTGGTGATCTCCAGCCCAAGCTCATCCATGACCGCCTTTGGTATCAAATTGTGCAAAGCACTGAAGTCCAACAAATAGTTATGCAATGTTTTCTCATGAATATTTAGAGAGATGTAAAAGGGAGGACAGCTTTCATCTCTGTCTTCTATCATTTGGCCCAAATTAATGATTGGATTTTCATCATATATGTTGAGGATATCAGCAGAAAGGGATACAGATTGGGGATCTAGAGTTTTGAGGATATCCTTTTTGAACACTTCATTTTTCATTAATTCGACTAGAGGAATAGGAATTTTAATTTTTTGTATTTCAGCCTCAAAATTGAACGAATATGAGACTTTATCAGAATCTTTATCAGATACCTTTACCTGATTCAAAGAAGCTTCCTGATTGCTTTGTTGTTCAACAGGAGCCTGACTTTCCGGAGTTTGATGCTTGACAGGGGCAACAGTCTTCTTGGGAGGAGCTAATGGTTTCACCTTTGAAGGATTTGTTTGTTGATTCTCTGATGTCTATTCTTTTTGTTTGACAGGGGATGGTGCATCTTTTTGAGTAGTATCAGATTTTGATCTCAGGTTATATCTATTCTTATCTTCTGTTGTGAAAATGCCATCATCAATAATATTATCTTTTGTTTGTTCAGTCATCAATGCTTCCTCATAGTCGTGTTGTGTTAGATAGGATTTCCCTGTCTCTTCTCCAACACAATGGATGTTATCTTTTGCATCTTATTGATATTCACCTTCGTCTTCATCCATCACAACATTTTGAAGAGGGGCCTTTATTATCTGAGCTTCAGTAGGATTCTTTTCTCTCTGCAAGATCTAAATTGGCTGATTATTTCTTCTGAAGTTGTTGGGATTTTGATTTGGGTTCCTGCCTGCAGAATCATAAGTGCCTCTTCCCTTCATAGGATTCTTATTTTCAATCTTGAGCTTAGATATCTCAGAGGTTAGAGACTCTATCATCTTAGCCATTTTATCAAACTTTGGGTCAGCACTTGATGAAGAAGAAGCTTCATTCCTTGGCCTTCTCCTATCAGAATCTCCTTTCTGCTTCTGGGAGGCTAGAATATTTGATTCCACCTCAAGGGAAGCATCTTGCATGAGAGATAATGTTGGTGACCTTATTTCTCTCAACAATAAACAAAAATCTAAGTCAAAAGCATCAGAATATGTGATCTTGGCAGAAGCATCTGAAGGTTTTATCTCTGCTGGTATTTTACCATACATCCGGTTAAATCTTTTAGTAAAATCAGAGACTGACTCACTGCTTTGTTTCCTTAGGTTTCCAAATTCTGTGATATATTAAACAAAATCTCTTCTATCACTCCAATGTTTCAAAAATATCTCATCCAATTGCTCAATTCCAGCTATGGAACCAGCAAGGAGTTCTTTGAACCATTTCCTAGCATGTCCATCTAGGCTTTGGACAAAGACTTGTGTCCAAACATCTTCTTCTTCGATATTAAGGTTTTCAGCATAACTGTAGAAAGCCTCAATATTTTCTTCAGCAAACACATCGCCTTCGCCTATGAATTTGGGCATATACTTCCGATAGTCTCCCATTGGCATGGCTGATACTGGGTTTGGCAATATGAGTGGTGCATACCTAGCAGCTAGGATTTGTTGCATCTTTGTCAAAGGAGGTGGCTCAACCATAACTATCAAGGGTGAGGAAGGTGATGGCTTCTTTTTCGAGTCTTCAACACTGGAGGAATACGAAGGAGGTGAATTTTCTAATGGGAAAGAGGTCTGATATGAGGCTCTGTAAAAATTTGCACGTTGTTAAGCTAAATTTCCTTCACCTTTAGCAGATAGTTCTTGGAGGAGATGTTCAACAGCAAGGAGGCTAGTATAAATGTTCAAGTGATCTTCTTGTTGCTGAGAATGAAAAGACTCAAAAGAATAAGAATTGTGGCTTCCTTCTAAAGTCTCGGATGTTTTTTCAATCAAATTTAAATATATCAATTTATCATCATTAATATTTTCCTATTGATCAAAAGTAGTTTGTTTTTCTATAGTATCTAGAGTTGTTTTTTCATCAATGTTCTCTGAAAAGAACTCAATTTTTTCCGCAGTAGATTTTCCAGAACTGAAAAGAGGATTACCTTTTGTATCTGATCTTGAAGTTTGACCCTGAATTGTCTTTCCTTTCCTAAGAATTAGTTCTGCATTGGACACTAGTGTGATAGGTGATTCTTGAGGATTTTCCCTAGTACTGATCCTCTTAGGAGCCAGGATGAACTTGTGGAGTCGCCAGATAGATAATTACAACCAACAAAAATTGTCCAATCTTTGTCTATCATCAAAGATCAGCCATGTGTCGTATCCCAGGAAAGAAGAACTTGAATTTCATTTCCCTGACTACGACGCTAATTTGTTATCACTCCAAGAAACTCCTTAGGGTTGTAGACTAAGGATGCTTGGTAACTTAGAAATAATGAGTAGATATGCTTGGAACAATGGGGCTTTTAATACCTAGTGTAATAGACAACTCATCATACATTTAAAGAAACAGTGCTTTCAGGAAACAATAATCAGATCAAGTCAATTGAAAGGGGAGGATGAAGAACACTATTCTTGATTGCCAAATACGACTAAATGTAGGGCTTAATGAAAGATAGAAAGGAATCCTTTACTTCAAGTCTATGAGCTCAATAAAGAGATAACAGTCTTCTTAAGATAAAATAAACTGAAACAAAGTACAGAAAGTGAAAGATGGATATTCTGATATTGAAAACGAAAGGAAACTGAACTTTATTTCTGTCAATAAAAGTCTATATAGTAGCACAAAATATATCCCAGTTTGAACCCTTGTCTCTTAAAAAAGATAGGCATTTATAGCCTTTTACAAACAGTTTTTAAGATCCTAAAAAGTTGGATCTGTATCTAAAAATAGCAATTCAAATCTAACTAAACAACTTGATAACAAAGACTTAATGACTAGACTAGCATTCAAATAGTATTCAATCTCAAAATTTGACATCTGTATTCTTCAGCTTTTGGAATCTGTGGTGTCATGAATCATGGCAGAGGCACCTGTCTTGACAACTGGATTTCTTCAATTGTTCATAGTCGATGCTTTAGAAGATCGGTTTAGTGTGTGATTCTGAAAAACTTCCACGAATCTCTGATGCAGAGTATTTTTCGATCAGGTTGTTGATCCTTTAATGCTTTGGAATCTCTTTAAAACCTGTGAAAATCACTCTGCTCCATCCTTAGCTTCCAAAAATGTTTTTTGTGCTTTCACCAGCTAACTCGCTTTATAATTCGCTGGTTAGATGGTGAAAGTGTTGCCTTTCACCAGCTAATTGGTTGTAAAATTGCCATGTGCATTGGTGAAAGTCCTGCCTTGGCCCAAAATGAACTTTCACCTCCAAAACTGTGATTCCATCAAAATATCAGTGTGCCTTTCCTTTGTCCCCTTGCATGTTCACAGCCACCTGAGCTAGCACTTGCAGATCTGGGTGTGACTTTTTCTTTTGCTTCAATTTTCTGATTTTCCTTTTAAGGCGCTTTGCTAGCCACCATAGACTGTTATAGTCTTTGGTGATTTTATGTTTCCTCTTCTTTTCCTTGACACTTTCACGAGCCAGTTTTTCAAATGCAACATTTGTTTCTGCAAAGTTATCAGATAGCTTCTTGTATCTTTCCTTTATTACTCTCTCTAAGACCTCCTGTTGATCGATCACTTCTTTGAGATGCTTGATTTTCTGTGTTTTCTTCGACTTGGTGCTCTTTGAAGTTTCCCCTTCCTCGGTGTGAGTAAAAGTCTCACACTTCTGTGAAAACTCAATGGAGTGGTCAGGGATTTTGATGTCAGGGATTTTGATGTCAGGGCTCTCATCTTCTTCCTCTGGTTCTGAGTCTGTATATGGCAGGTTTAATACATTTGTTTTCCTTTCTGTAGGCTTCTCTGTAGTAGTTGCAAAATCCAACTTTTTCTTCGACCTATGAGATCTTACACCATAGATCCTGTCTTCTGGGGGTCCTAGGAGGTTCCTCCTCTTCCTCGAGCTGCTTTGAGGAGTCAATTACCACTTTCCAGTTTTCTTTTGTTCATCCATGGGCTGGGTTTGAGTTTCAAAGCCCTCCCAAAAAAGAAAATGTTGCCAAGATCTTCCTTTTAATCTCATCTCCTCCAGGATTAACAATTTAATAAGGTCAAAGTGATAGAGAGTGTTCTTCATGCTTAGAAGTTCAGCTCTAATCTTTTTACAGATTTTAGTTAAGCTCTTGTGCAAGAAGAAAGGTAGATTTAGGATAGTTTTACCTGTGAAATGGTCTAAGAGCTTGAAATGATATAACATCAATTTGTCGTACCTTCCCTCTGAAGTTATGTAAAGTTAGATGCCCTTAAAAAAGTCTTGCCACTCATATTCTAAATTGGAAACTGGCATGCTCTTCTTCCATGCGTTATGTCTGAATTCTTCCTTCAAATATGCTCTAAAATTTAAGTTTTTGGTGGCGGTCGTTTTGAACCAACTCTGGCCCAATCTTGGCAAACTAGTCGCTGCAGCGATGGAAGATTCATCCACGATGATCTCCAAGGACCCAACATGGGATTTATTTCCGTCAAACGTTTTAGCAAAAACCTCTTCTGTTAACTGGTGACAACCATTTTGTAGTCTTTCATCATATTCCATACAGCCTGCATTTAAGAAGTGTTTTTGCACTTTTGGATGCGTCTGTAAGAAGGACAGGTTGTCCAATTCTTTTCTCAACAGAGAGCCACTGCATCTCCTCACCATATGCAACTCAAAACTCGAAACGATTTTATACACAAACCACTGCAAACTGTTGTTCAGGCCGAGGGCTTACGCTGGTGAAAACACTCGGCTCTGTCTTTCAACATTGAAAACTTAGCATACATTTGTGAGTGATCCGTGTTTGGGGAGTGATGAGCCGATTTGATGTCACCAACCAAGTAGTACTTCTCCTGTACTTGCAATTATGGATTCAAATTCACCATTTCCGACGCCATGATTGTGAAGCACGCGTTAATCCGCTTTGCAATCCGATTTAGACATGCAAACCCGAGTCTCCACCATTATCCACTTTCACCAGTGCATCATACTTGATTGCATGACGTGGGATGAGCGTGTCATCATTTGATTTTTAAAAATGTGGATAAAACACACGTGATCCCCGCTTTCACCAGCTAACGACCCGTGAGAAGCGCTCCTCGACTGTTGAAAATCGTTGCTTTGACCAGCTAATGACCCGTGAGAAATGTTCCTTAGTTGTTGAAAATCACCACTTTCACCAGCTAACCATCACTTTTAAAACACGTGTTAGTTGTTGAAAGTATTTTTTGAAAATTTTAAAGAGAAGACCTTTATGGGTCGCCTTATTTCTAAGACAAAAATCAAAACCTAAGTCTTGCTACTAGAAAAATTCAAAACCAAATTTGAGAAAACTACCAATAGCCATGCTATCAACCACAAAATGCAACCATAATGACGGATTCATTTTGGGAGCTAACACCAAGTATGTACCAATCATGTGTCAAGTACTCATCAACTATGACTCATCAATATGTACCAACATCATCAACTATACAGCTCATGTATGTGCCAACTCATCAACTACTTGTCTCAACCATGTACCCAACTTGTACCTCAACCAAAATCCCTCATCAATTTCATCATCCAAATATGATTTGTAACTTTTTAATAGACCTGGTGTATATTATCACAAACTTTCAAACCTTCCTTAACTTTAACAAAACGATACTAGCATTTTCATCAAACGTTTCTTTGGTCTCACAAGACTAGTTTTGGATTAGTCAACAACCCTTTCTTGAAATAATCATAACTTTGTACTTGTAATGAATAAATATATAAAAATGATATGTAATGTTCTTCAGTGCGTTTTGTGCAGTTCCTTCAGTTTTCACTACTTGGAACCTCTCAGAAAAGGAGTTATGGCAAAAATGGCACACCTTGCTGAATTTTGCCTTATTCTAGAGAGTGACCTTGTAGAGCATGGCCCGCGTGGAATATTTGTTGAATTGTTATGAAACTATTAAAAATAATACTACATACTATACTCTAACCAACACATTTTATCTTAATTAATTTGGATATTTTAGAAATAAGTTATGACGTTGTTACCCGAAACACTTGTTTTTGACTAGTTTCAGGACTAGCCACAAACCCTAATTTCCACGGAGTGTAACTCCAAAACTAAAACGACCCAAAAGATGAATTTTTTACCACATATACTTGGATATGTTTCCTCAATGACATAGAAATTTCACGTTCTGAATCATTCTATAAAAAAGGTTATTTTGAAAATGGTGAGATGAACTGAAAAAAACATACCTTAGAAAGCATCATCAAAAGAATTTATACTTCCTTGAATTCCGGCCTTATTTTCTTCACTTTCCTTAGAAATTCAGGTTATATATCCTTTGGTTACCTTAGACACCTATAGGTATTCAATATTCTCAAGTGTGTCTTAAATGAGAGAGCCTTGCCTCTTATTTATACTCTCCAAGTAGCTTCCTTAAAAACATCTTCTAGGTAAATTTGCCCACTTTCCTTATTTTAGGGTTAACCCACTTCTAATTTCTCCATTAAATTTATTATTGAATTGATTTATTTTGTATTCAATTTGAATTATAGTACAATCATCACTTCACTTTATTATTTACCTTTCAAAATATCTTAAACCACTTTGACTACTTTGACCTTTTGGGGCTTCTAGATGACATATGAGGGTCCTCCAACTTCGTAAGGCCATAAATCTCAAACTGTGAAGAGTTATGTGACATTCCACATACCACCAGAAATGGAATGACATGTAATATCCATATAGAATAGTATTACTTAAAAAAATATCAAAACTCATACCGTTATCCATCAAACAAATGTGGGTCCATTACCCAAACCTAGGTTTTCCAACTTCTCATGCCCATAACTCTCTAACCGTGAGGAGTTATGTGATGTTCCACATACCAATAAAAATGGCATGACAAGAAATATCCATCTAGGATAGTTTCATTGAAAAAATCACTCGCATTCATCTCATTATTCCACAAATAAGCATGGGTTCTCTAACCATACTTCTAGGATAACTCAATCTACAAAGCGTCTTCCCGTGAGGGCTTTCACCATAAGGGGACCACTTTGGAGTTCATCCATTTCTACTTATTATAAACCATGAAAAGACAATAATGATTCATATTTACATCAAACAATCTTGGGTCCATTACCCAACCTTTGTGCTACGAGGCTTTCTTCAAGGGTTGACATCAATGACAACCAACCTTAATCAATAATCTCCCCCTCTGGCATTGATGGAAACACTCTAATGCAATACTGAAATCATATCACTCATGCTCCCCCTGGAACCATGCCTCTGTCCTTTACATTTGTCCTGTGCATCTGATAAATCTCTCCCCCTTTGTCATCAATGGCAAATGTATCTTTCCATTCGGGGTTGCTCCCCCTAACTGAATTGTCCTCTTATGTTTCTTCCTCATGTAAATCTAATACATATAAGATAAGCATTAAAAAATCATTCATTTTGGAGTAGAAATAACTCCAAGTCTCTTGCAAAGATATTCAAAGTATTCCCATGGAAGTGGTTTTGTGAATATGTCTGCCACTTGTTCTTTTGTGCCCACATACTCAACTCTGATGTTCTTTTCTACAACCTGCTCTCTTAGAAAGTGATACTTTATTGGAATGTGCTTCGTCTTGTATTTCATCATCGGGTTCTTCGAGATACTGATGGCGCTTGTACTATCACAATACATTGGAATGGGCTCATCATACTCAACTTGTATATCTGTTAGAGTTTGTTTCATCCAAAGAACCTGTGTACAACATAACGTTGTTGCAATATATTCTGCCTCAGCAGTAGATAAAGATATTGATGATTTTTTCTTGTTTAGACATGATACTAAACACTCACCCAAGTAGAACATTGTTCCATTGGTGCTTCATTGATCATCAATACAACCTGCCCAATCTGCATTTGTGTAGGCAATAAGTGATAGATCCTTTCCTTGTGGATACCATAATCCAAACTCTTCTGTTCCTTTGAGATATCTTAAAATACTCTTCACAGATAACACACGTGACTCCTTTGGTGCTGCTTGAAATCATGCCACCTGTACAACTGCATGCATTAGATCTGGTCTGGATTTTGTCACATATAGTAGGTTTCCAATCATTTACCTGTATTTCCTCTGATCTATAGACTTTGAATCATCATATTTGCTCAACTTGCAATTGGTTTGCATGGGAGTGATAACTGGTTTGAGAAATAAAGATTCCATGGTTGCTTTGACATATCTGAAGTCCCAAAAAGAAGGATAGTTCTCCAAGTAACGACATTTCAAATTCATTCTGCATATCTTTTGCAAATTCATGTCTTAACCTGTCATCATCACTACCAAAAATAATATCATCAACATAAACTTCAATTAATAAAATATTACCTTCACTTACCTTGATGTAGAGGTTGTTGTCTGCACTTCCTTTTCTGAATCCTGCCTGCTGCAGATACTTATCTATTCTAGAGTACCATGCTCTAAGATCCTGTTTTAGACCATACAAGGCCTTCTTTAATTTACACACATAATATGCATTATGTGACAACTGAAATCCTTTTGGTTTTTCAATGTAGACTTCTTCTTCAAATTCCCCATTTAGAAAAGATGATTTTACATCCATTTGATATACTTTAACATTTTTGGAGCATGCATAGGCTAAAAGCAACCAGATTGCTTCCATTTTGGCAACTGAGGCAAATGTCTCTTCAAAGTCGATTCCTTCAATCTCTGCATATCCTTTACATACCAATCTAGCTTCGTTCCTTGTAACTTGTCCATCTTCATTTAATTTATTCCTGAAAACCCATTTTGTGTCGATCACATTCTTATTCTTTGGTCTTGGAACCAATTGCCAAGTCTCATTTTTTCTCTATTTGATCCAATTCTTCATTCATGGCCTTATTCCAAAATTCATCCTTGTTGTCTTCTTCAAAATAGTTTGGTTCAATTGTAGATAAGAGTGCTAGGTGTGTTTGTTATGTTGAACAGATTTTTCTTCTAGTCTCAACTCGTGCATCTTTGTTTCCAATAATTTGATATGAAGGGTGATTCTTCTGTACTCATTTTCTAGGTGTATTTAGAGATACTTGTTGAAATTGCTCTTATGTTTCTATCGGATTCTCTTCATCTTCCTCTTCTACTTCATCTTCTTCTTCTTCATCTTTGAAAATTTGTTGCATTGATTTGTTTTCTTCTTCCTTTTATTCTGGTCTACCTGTTTCATTAATTGTTACGTTGATGCTTTCCACAAATTTGTTCAATCTTAGATTGTAACACTTGTATTCTTTCATTGTATTTGAGTAACCAACAAGTACCCCTTTATCCACATGAGAGTCAAACTTTCTCATTCTACCATATTCTCTTTTGATGTATCATTTGATTCCAAAAACTCTAAAGTGCTTCACATTTGTTGGTCTTCCCTTCCATAGATCGTAGGGAGTTTTATCAGTGTTATTTCTAAGCATTACTCTATTTTGAATGTGAACTATTGTATGCACTTCCTGTGTCCAAAATATGCATGTCACTTTGGAATCCATTAATATTGTTCGAGCCATTTCCTGTACTGTCATGTTCTTTCTTTCAACAACTCCATTCTGTTGAGGTGTCCTAGCAATGGAGAATTGTCTTTTTATTCCATGACTGCTGCAGTAGTCCATAAATTCCTTTGAAGTGAATTCTCCTCCATTATTAGATCTCAAGCATCTAATTCTTGAATCCATCTCATTTTCAATCATTTCCTTGTAGATCTTGAATTTTTCAAAAGCTTTTGACTTATTCTTCAGAAAGAAAACTGTAGTCATTCTTGTATAATCATTAACTAATAACATAAAGTATCTCCCACCTTTTAAGCCCTCTATTGTAGTTGGTCCAACTAGATTAGTATGCACAATTTCCAGTGGTCTTGTTGT
>SNQJ01S0074499.1:32088-45927 GCA_010110895.2 Picea sitchensis
AACTGTACCGACCAATTTCCCTGAACCTTCTCTTCTTATCTCACACTTTTGTGAATCAAAAGTAACTTTATGACCTCGGTCACACATTTGACTCACACTTAGAATATTATGTTTCATATCTTCTACCAGTAGAACATTTTGTGCCTTTTTATTCTTGTTCCCACTTTGGACTATGCCTTCTCCAATGATTTTGGTTGAATTGTCATTTCCCAAGGAGACTGGTCCATTTCTTTCCTTTCGCAATGTAAGAAATTTGTCTCTATCACCTGTCATGTGTTTTGAACACCCACTGTCAACAGACCAACCGTGTTTGTTATTCTTAGCTTGTAGATCAACTTTGAATTCTTCATTTCTATACTGATCTTGCTTTCTTATCATTGTCATTTTCTGAGGTTCTTGTCTATCATTGTTGTTATTTTTTTGAGGTTCTTTAGGAGGGACTGTCATTCTGCAATTTTTTGCCATGTGTCCAAAATTGTTACATTTGTAACAGTCCACTTCAGTGCTCAAAGATTCAAACCTGTTGTAACTTCTTCTTTGTGTTTCACTAGGTATTCTTGAGTAAACCCTTTGTGTATGACTCTCAAAGTTGTTATTGTTCCTATTGTTATCTCTGCAATTCAAAACTTTATGTCCAAAATTATTACATGTATAACATAAACCAAAAAATATAGTTTGATACATGGGAGTGGAAGATATTCTGAAAAAGGGGCTCTTATGAATCCTTTTTCTTCTTAAGGTCTATCTATCTGTTGTTGATTCTAAAATCTAAATCTTCTCGGTGGAGGAGTGTCCCTGTAATATTCCTTGTACATCTTCCTATCCCCTTTGAGTGTTTCTGCATAGATTTTTGGATTTGTTTCTTGCTCTGTTGTTTTGGAGATTGATCCATTTTTTATCTGATTGTATCCAAGTCAAAACTTGTCAAGATGAGATATTTGATTGTTGATTATGTCATCCAGAACTTTTGAGCTATTTTTTATATTTTTCTTTTGAATATCCTTTCTTAGTGTGGAAATATCTACTTCCAAGTTTCCAATGATCTTGTCCTTTTCCTTGTCTAGTTCTACTTGTAGTTTCTTATTTTTATTCTTTTCTCTTCTAATAAATTCTATGGCACACATTAATTATTCTCGATAGTGAAATTATGCCTCTTCAATTTCGTCTTCGACTTCTTCATATCCTTCTTCAGCTTCTTCATATTCTTCTTCGGAGTCTTCTTTGTCAGAATCTTTTACTGCCATGAATAGAACTCTTCATGTCTCACTGTCACTGATTTCATCTTCATCTGATGATGAGATGTCTTCTTTGATGCATAATCTTTTCTTGAAATATTTCTTTGTAGTTGTTTTGCCTTTATATATGTGTTTGTATTTTGAGTAACCTTCATCATTTCTCTTTTTATTATGAGGACATTTGTTAGAAAAATTACCAATACCATCACAATTAAAACAAATTAAAGTAAGCTTACCTATATACCTACCATTGGTTCCCTTGTTTAGTCTTTTGACGAAGTTGGCCACTTCTTCATCATCTTCTGATATGTTGTTGTTTCTTCTATATTCTTCTTGTTCCTTTTTCTTTTTCTTTGATCTTTTGGATGCTTTGAAGGTTGCTTCGTTTACATCTGGATTTTCCTGTTTAGTTCTCATTTCATGTGTTGTGAAGATTCTCTGTAGTTCGTCCATGCTTATTGAGTTCATATCCGATCTTTCTTCTAGTGTTGATATCTTAGGGTTGAGTCTCATAGGAAGAGATCTTAGTACCTTTTGAACAATTACAGATTCTTTGATTTCTTCTCCCAATCCTATGATTGCATTCATTGTTTAATCAACTCTTAAGAAGTAGGCTACAATATTCTCATATTCCTTCATTTTTAGTTGTTCGAACTGACCTCTGTAAGTTTGAATTTTTGCTGCTTTGACTTTTGTATCTCCTTCATAAATATTTCGAAGCTTGTCACAAATCTCTTTGGTGGATTTACAATGTGCAACTTTGGTGAACATTGTTTCACTGAGACCATTCAAAAGTGCATTTGTAGATTTGGAATTATTCTAACCAATTTTCATTACTTTGTCATTTGTAATTATTCTAACCAATCTTTACAATTAGATTCATCCAACAACTTGGATACACCCTAGCCCTCGACTAGTTTGGTGGGTTTTATTTCCAGGTCAAATTCGAGGATTTTGGCAATCCAATTACTCCTTCTCCCATCTATGTTAGGCTAAATGAGAATGTCCTTCATAGAAGCCGAAGGAACATATGCGATGATCTTTGAATGTGGAACATAGACTCTGAAATATTTGAGAGCTTTCACTAGGAAATAGGCCTGTTTCTCCATGATATTATGTTTTACCTCGACATCCCTCAGTGATTTACTGAAAAAGGAAATGGGATGCTCCAGCCCTTCAACATTTTTCTGCAGTAAAACAATACCACTGTATCAAAAGAGGAAAAGTAGAAGATCAAAAAATCCTTGGAATAATCAAGACTGATAAGCACAAGTGCTTCAGTCAGTGCCTTCTTAATTTGGTTAAAGGATCCTCTGGACTCAACATTCCATCTTACTTCATTCACCTTCCTGAGCATGGTTGTGATATGCTTAACCAATTCAACAAAATTTGAAACAAACCTTCTTAGAAAATTGATTTTACCCAGGAAGGATTGAACTTCTTTCTTAGATCTGGGAAGTGTTAGGGATTGAATAGCTTCTACTCTGCTTGGATCAATCCTCACTCCCTCAGCTAACATAATGTGTCCCAACAATTTTTCTTCTTGCATGGAAAATAAGGACTTCTTGGGATTTAGGGAGAGACCAAACGTTATGCATTTCGAGAAGAAATTTCTCAGAGGTCGACAATGTTCTTTATCAGATCTAGAGAAGACTATTATGTCATCTAGATAAATGACCACAAATTTATCTCTTTCTCCAACGAAGGCAATGTCTATGGCTCACTGGAAGGTCGCCCCTGTGTTCATCAATCCAAAGGGCATTTTGGCATACATGAATCTGCCCCAAGGAGTGGTGAAATTTGTCTTTTCTCTGTCTTCAAGTAGGACAGAGATCTAATTGTAGATAGAAAATCCATCAATCATGGAAATCCTAGATGCACCAGTCACCCTCTGCAATATGTGTTCCATCTTAGGCAGTGGGCAATTGTCCTTCTTAGAGCTCCTGTTCAGATTTCTGAAATCGACAAAGAGTCTGATTTCTCCACTATTCTTTCTCACTAGGACCAGGTTGGCTAGCCACTCAGAATATTTCAAAGGGACAATGATTTGGGCGTCCATCAACTTCTTTACCTCCTTTTCCATAACAGGCAGCAGGATAGGATTTATTGATCTTAATTTCTGCCTAAATGGTTTTGCCTCCTCTCTCAATGGGATCGTATGCTCGATGACGGTTGTGTCATATGTCCTGAGGTCTTCATAGGTCCAGGTAAACACATCAGAAAATTATTTTAATAGCTCAGCATACTCATCTCTCTGCTCCCTTGACAGGCTAGTAGATAAGTTGAAAAACTTTGGATCCTCCTCTGTACCAATATTTCACTCGGCTACATCAACATCCTTTGTTGGACCCTTAAACTTTACTGCCACATCGTTCCCATAAAATAATCTTTCTAATGGAACTAGTCCCTTTGGATTGTGATTTCTAGGAAACTAAATAATATGGTGATTAGTAATTTTATTCAAAAATGATCCAGGGGGAGGGTCACCTTGGACATCATGATCCTGATCAATATGTAATGTAGAGAACTCATCAAATGACTCAAGAAATCTTCTGATTTCAATATCATCCTCGAACACCTTACAATGCTTGATATTGTCAGGTACATAATGCCTATATCTAATCTGAACATCATACCTGAGCTTAGGTGGCAGTGGTATCCTGAATTGGCTCACTGAGATGGCCAAAGAATCAGCCATAGTATTTTCCTCTCTTGGAATAAATGAAATGTTGAAAGTTGAGAGGAAATTGTCAATTAGTTACCACACCTCATTCTTGTAAGTCTTTAGCCTAGGGTGCTTGGCTTGATAAAAAAATTTGACCTGATGAACAATTAGTTCAACATCTCCAAACACTACTAGTTCTTCAATCCCCATGTCTTTCGCAGCCCTTAAGCCCAAAACAAGAGCCTCATACTCTGCCACATTGTTGGTAGCTTCAAATTATAGTTTATATGACAAAGGTATGGCCTCTTGATAGGGTGACACAAAAACCACTCCGACGCCAACACCTTCCCTAGAAGAGGCTCCGTCGAAGAACATCTTCCACACAAAAGTTTTTGGGGGATGTGTTTCACGAAAAGAAGTGGGTTGATTTCTGATTTCAAGAGGAGCTTTAGGAGTATTAGTGAGTTGTAACAAACTAGATCCCAAATCAGTGTCGAGTGAAAATATAGGATGATTGGTGGGATCTACTTCATCACTAATAATGTAGGCCAACTAATATTCTCTGTATAGTCTCCTATGCTCCCCCTCGAACACTGGAATGGTAGCATATGTGAGGTCCATCTACAAAGTTCCCCCAAGTCATTTTATCCAAGATCTTGACAATAGCATGTCGAACTTGGGAGGAACATCAGCCACCACAATATCCATGACCACGCTTTTCATGGTCAGCTGAAATAAGGTCACGACCAGATCTTTGATGACCCCAAGACATTGCACTCTCCTTGAATCAAATGAATATAAATAATGATAGGATTTTGTGATTTCTAATCTGAG
This sequence comes from Picea sitchensis, assembly GCA_010110895.2. Taxonomy (NCBI): domain Eukaryota; kingdom Viridiplantae; phylum Streptophyta; class Pinopsida; order Pinales; family Pinaceae; genus Picea; species Picea sitchensis. The sequence goes on from SNQJ01S0074499.1 coordinate 36,823, forward strand.
TTATTCCATGACAATTTTGGGAATGAGATTATGAGATGCCCCTGAGTCCATCAGACAGTTATGCAACACCTTATCATGTATGTTCAGTAATGTGTACAAAGGAGGGGATGAATCATCTCTATATTCTACCATAGGACCTAAGATGACTACTGGATTTTTATCTTGGAGATTTACTGAGTCTGTGGGATGGCAAGGTTGTTCAGACCGCAACATATTAGAGAGGGATTTTTTGAAATCTTCATGCTTGACTAGCTCTGACAGGGGCACAGGGATTCTGATCTTTTGAATTTCATGCTCGAAGTTGAAAGAGGAAAGGGACTTCATAACTTCTCTCACTTCCGGGACAGAGTCTTTGGGTATCGGTGAGGGGTTCTGAGATTTGTTTTCTTTGTTTTTGTTTGATGCATCTTTGGAAAGCTTCTCTCCTCTGGAAGGATGATCAAGGACATCAAAATTCCCTCCTTTCTTCTTAGACATGAGATTGTATTTATTGGGACTACTACTGAACTTCTCACCCTTACTTAGCTCATTTATTTGACTGTTCATGAGGGATTCCTCATATGCAGATTGAGTCAAATGGGGAAATGGGGAGGTGTATCCAAGACAATGGATTTCAGGATCAAGCTCTTCTTCCTCCCTTTCTTCATCAGCAACAAGATTATTTTGGACAGGGGTTTGCATTTTATGATCATCTCTATGTTTGTCCCTTTGTTCCCTTTGCATAGTCTGAGGGTCATTGTTATTCGACCTCCTGAAGTTGCCTCTGTTATCAACATTTTGAGGATTTATGTATGTATTCTTCCCTTCTACTTACAATATTTCCTTTCTAGTTGAAAGTGATTTTAGTAACTTGGTAAATTCATCCATTTGGGGGGGGAGCAGAGGAACTAGAGGTGGAGGATTCAGATCTTCCCCTTGGTATGTTTCTATCATCCTTACTCTTGATTCGATTAGCTTCCTATAACATCATCGGCCTCACACCGACCGGTACATGCTACTCCTCAGATGCTTTGCTTAGCTCTGAAACTGTCTTTGTAACATTCCCAACCTTCAACAAGCCAGGCCATGCTACTCCTGAATAGCCTTTCATGCTCAGATACCAATTTGTAACATCCTCGAACATTCATGTCGAGCCATGCTACACTAGAGAACACATCCATTCTCTGTGCGGAATGTACTGTAACATACTTAGCATCCTAACTAAGTTATGTCACATATAATTTTCTAACTGCATGCAATTAAATCATATGCACACATAGAACTCTTGCGGAAGCTTAATATATGTAAAATGTGAATAGAAAAATATGTTATGTAAATGCATGGATTCACACTGAAAAATAAGTAAACATATATATGCATCATATACATGAAATACCCATAAGCATACAGATAGCTATAGTCATGCATAGGATAAACCCATAAAATAACACGTGAATAACAATGCATCATGTAAAATAATCACACAATTAACACTTATCTTTGTGAGAATATCACCAACTGCATGCAGACCTTCCATGAACCTCCCAGCCTTATATCACATTGTTCATCACTCTCAACAGTGAGTCACCCCCGCGTTGGGACTAAAATCCACCCGGGTAAATGGGTTCCTAACCAGGCTAAAGGCTCATGAACAACAGGAAAGACTCTGTCTCAGGTGCTCACTCAACTAACAGCCTACAGTCCCTCATTCCCCACATGCATGACCCAGCCAAGGACGTGTTCCCATTCTCTGCTCAATAGTCCCTCGGTTGCCCCACTTCCCTTATAGGGCTTCAGCAACAAGCCAGATAGGAAGTCTCAAAGCCCTGCAGTTGTAGTTCAACACCTTTGGGAAATCAATCCCCAACAATTCTCTCACCTAGAGAATTGCTCACGGGTCTGACAACCCACCTCTTCAATATCCCATGGGCCTGAAAACCCGCTTCTTCAATCCCACTCCCAAGCTAACAGTTACCCAACATAAGGCTCTGGATACGGGTTTAGGTAAAGTCATGAAGATACAAATGATAGCTCAATGGCTTCCAATCCTCTTGGATGATTGACTGTATATCTCAATGATGGATGAATCAGGGAAGAGATGATGGTCCAAATGATGGAGAGTCCCCGAAATGAACTAAGTCCAACAATATGTATGCATGCCCCCAAATTGACACTTGTCGTGTTGGAAGCTACTTTGGCCCACTTGGCCCCAAATTAGAACTTAGGATAACATAATTATCCATATTTTATGATTTAAGAAATATTAATATAATATTCCTTAACTTAGCCCCTTCCCTTTCCCTAACTAGTGGAGTTTAGTCCCCAATCTCTTTTATCGTGGTTGGTATGCACGCAGCGATGTATTTTATATTAAATATGAGATATGTACAAAAATAGGTGCACTGGCCTTTAACATCTAGGCTCTCCAGCCTAATCAAAACATAAACATCCTAGCATATAATACTCGATCACCATCCTATAAACAATATCAGATACACAAGGATCCCTGGCCTGTACATCGCGCACACTTAAGATGATGCGTGCGGTATCTAAGAATGTGCACACTTCCTCATTTTACTGTGCAGTACATGCGTGCACTATGCCATGAAATGTGCATACAAAAATGATATCAAATCATCTCACCAGCTTATGTACATTTGTATTTACATTTTCAATTGGGTTCGGGCTTAGGGATATTACAATGCCAATACGTTAGACTCCACTTCGAGGGTTGCATCTTGCATATGAGCCAAGGAAATATCTCTTCTCTCTCTTAATAGGAGGCAGAAGTCAAATTCAAAAGAACTAGCATAAGTAATTTTGGCGGAGGCTTTAGTGGGATTTATCTCAACAGGGATCTTATTGTACATTTTGTTGAATCTTTTGGAGAAATCAGAGACCGATTCTTCGTCCTTTCTCTTTAGGGACCCAAAATCTATGATATAATACATAAAGTCTTTTTTATCCCCCCATTGCCTCAGGAAAACATCATCTAGAGCTTCAATCCCAACAATAGATCCAGGGGTCAATCCCCTAAACCATTTTCTAACCTTACCATCAAGGCTCTAGACAAAGACTCTCATCCAAACATCCATGTTTTCAATATTCAGATTGTCTACATAACTGTAGAAGTCACCAAGGTGCTCTTCAGCAGTTATGTATTCCTCTCTAGTAAATTTGGGCATATACTTTAGGTAATCTCCAACAGGGAGAGAATTCATTAGCTGAGGTAGCACTAGAGGAGCATATCTTGCAGCCACTATGGCATCCATTCTGTTTCTAGGAGGATTAGCACCTACCATAGGGATAATAGGTGTATGATAACTAGGAGGGGAAGGGAATCAAAAAGGGGATACTAGAGCTGAGCTTCCTGCAGGAAAGGGGAAAATCAAAGGATTTGGAGAAAAGGCTACAGGGATTGGGGGAAAAGAGGATTCCCTTTCTGCAAAATCAGTAACTCTAATAAGAGGAGGAGTAATAAAACCTGGAGTGGGAAAATATTATGAGGTCTAGGGTCTAGACCAAGGTACAACTTCATGGGACAGAGAAGTGGCAAGGATTTCTCCCTCCAATCCCAGATCAGGAGGGGAAAACTCGACTAAAGTTCGGGAAACTCCAACTGATGGTATGGTAGGAAAATGGGAAATAGATATTGGAGTTTCTAAAGGAGGATAGCAAAAATTGTCAAAAATACTTGGTTCAACAGTAGAAGTACCTTCTCGAAGGGCCCTTCCCTTTCTGACAATTTTCTCTGGATCGGCTTTAGGTGTTTCTAAAGGCAACTGCGGATTAGACCTCGTGTGTCTTCCTCTAGAAGACACAACTGAAACAATTGACTCACCAAAAGATTCATGTCAATGGAGTCACCATAGTGGAGTCGCCAGGTGAACAATTGCAATCTTTGATGTACTAAGTTCTGATGCACCTTCATAACCAATAATCTTTTTCGTTCAATCCCAGGGAAAATATTCAATTTCGTCCCCGACAACGACGCTAGAAATGTTAGCACCAGAAGTCACCTCTGGATTGTGGTAGAGGTAAGCCTAATACCCATAAGAATTTTATGTCATGGGTTGGTTATAAAATTTCAAATGGGTGCAATCTGAAGAAAATATCATCTCAACTCATAAAACTGGACTGATGTGCACAAGCAGATGAGGTCTTATTTTAACTTCAGTCAGTAGGTTGTAGTGAGGGTGAGTAGAAGGAAGACTTTGGTGAGAAGCATGTAGAGGTCTATCATGGACATTGGGTCTTCCAGCAACCCAAAGAAGAAAAACTTAAACTCAAAATATTCTTGAGTTCAAATCATAAAGAAACTGAAAGGAATTATAACATCACTACAATTGAACATCCATCGTAATGCAATCACAATAATTCAAGAAAATCAATCAATGATGAACTCTTTCATCATCACAAGGAAACAAGAGGGAGTAAGAAAGCTGAATGTCATTAAACAAGAAGTCTCAAATACAAATACATAGCCAGAAAACTAGAAGCTTCATTAAGACTTTACAATACGGGAGATTTTCTCTACCATCGACCATAACAAAATATCAAAACTAAGTATTTATACTTAGAACAACTTACCATCACCGGGAGTGTGACCTGGATACTACAATCAAATATTTAAGTCTACATCATCTTTTGTCAGGATCCGCTCGCATTGTTCTGATAGATGCAAGATCAGATCGATATGGGCTTCACAAGAAAATCCATGATAGAGAACTTTCGGCTGACAGTCTGCCCTCCATGGCTAGATTTTTCATGCTTTCCATTTATGTGGTGAAACAAGGTTTCAACTACCTTTCCCACTTTCATTAACTGGTTTTATTGGGATTAGGACAAAGCTTGACACCCATGAATGGTCCAAGTGAGCTCACAACTCCTTCAAGTCAAAATTGGCACCTTGAGGCCATAAGGATCCTTCTCTGTGACCAACTCGAGCACTCTGGTATTTTTCACGGCTCCATTCCCCTACCCCATATGACTGTGGGCTGTGACCTCATGCTTATCCATATGAAATATCAAGATTTCACATTTTGGGAGTTTTCACTCCCCTTGACTCCAAATATCCCAATGCTCGAAATCGCGAAACGGTCCACCTGGATCAACTGTCGGACTTTCTTAGGACTTGACGACCACAATCATTTCCTTAAACAAATATAGTTGCCTACTTCTTGAATGGGTGCATATATTTCTTTTGGATCCACTTTCCATATGACCCCACCTTGTGATTGTGGGCTTAACTCTTAGGCACGTCGTAAATTTTCATTTCACAAACTCGCGATGTGCTCCATGATCGAAAATCCAAGTCACAAAAATGCGACTGCCCAGATCGGTCAACATGCGTCTCTTTACATCGGATGACCCATATCATATCGACGTTTTGGGGCTAGGGATATTGGGATTTCTCACTTCTTCCTTGTCGAAATAGATTTCTCCATGGCTCAGATATGGCACCACCTGTCTCGCTGAACGGACGACCCTGATTATTTCATGACTTCACGTTTTGGGATTCCTTATGAATCAACCCTTTTACTGCTCCATCCTGCAAGTCAGCGAAATGCTAATCTTGCGTCGTGTTTCCTTCCCAGTATCAACGGCTAATATGGGACTCATGATTTCAGACCTTTATCTGCTATACTTCGTGCAACTGTATGGTCTCAATCACCCGATGGCCATCGATCTGATCTGCTTGAGGGATATCTGTCATTGAAAACGGATCTTCCTCGCTCGCTTGATTTGTGTCCACATGAAACTTCTTCAATTATTGCACTTGGTTCTCATGAATGTGACCTACGAGAAATCACATGGATGATTGACTGAGGGCTCGAGAAAACAAAGGCTCAGTGATAGAGGTAAAGATAAAAGATATCATATTTAGGGAAAACAGAAAGGCTTAGAGCCAATACTTCTCAGGAAATCTACTAAGGAAAAATAGGCCTATCAAATGGATGAAGGTTAACAGAAGGAAAACTACAAGCCGAGAGGAAAAACCTACGATCGGGTCTGCAAAAGGAGGGGAGATAGACAAAATTACAGACTTGGGTAGAAACCACAAGTCACAATACCTTGACAAGTTTATGTGGTAACGCAATACATAGGAAGAAAGGGAGAATTCAAAGTTCAAAGAGATGATGAATCTATAGGTGAAGAGGAATACGACTCTACATCAGAGCAAGTATTTTTCTGAGCCATCTGGGTTGGAGAATCCCATTAAATATGAATATTGAATAGGGGGAGTCCATGCAGTTGGAGAGACATATTTAGAGTAGTCATATAGTATAAGTATAGAATGATTCCAAACAGGTGTCAGTTGGCAGTTACACAGGTAGAATTTTATGATTGTATTCAGGTAGGGATATCTTCAGTACAGGTTGATCCAAACATGCATAGTTTTATGAGAAGATAGATCAGATCAGTGGAATTAGTGGAATCAGTTGGAATTATTTGGTCATAGAAATGAAAGCAGTGAAAAGAACATCAAAACATGGAAATAGAAACCATGAACAAAATCTATATAATCATAAGGAAATCATCGAATAGCTTGGTCAAGTGAACATGAAAAGTAAATGAAGAAATCCAATTTTGAATGCTTTGTATATATCTTAGTGAAACTCGAGAGGAAGCATCAATGAACAATAAACAACACTGGAAGAGAGAAAATGAAACATATACAGGTATCTCTACATTGATATACATCTTACAGAAAAGTCAAGGGAAGAAAAATCATTAGTGAGAGAGATCCAAAAAGGAATACTAGTAGCATACAAATAAGGAGACATGCCCACATGGGGAGCTATTAATTTTCCTATGATTGGTTAGAACAGGTACAATATCATGAGGAGACATATCGATAGGGGGAATTAACCTTTGGTCAAAGATGAAGAGAAAGAAAATAGGACTAAAGACAAGGGGAGCAGCCCCAAGAGGGTATACCCTTTGCCATTTATGTCAAAAGGGGAGAGATAAATACATTGATGAGGAGCAATGATCACAGGGGGAGCATGAGAATGAGTTTTTTCATGTCTTAGTGTTGCCATCAATGTTGATGTTGCCATCAATTCCAAAGGGGGAGATTGTTGGACAGTTGGTTGTCATTGATTTCAACCCTTGGAGAGTGATCTTGGAGATTGATATCAAACCTTAGAGATTGATGTCAACCCTTAGAGAGGTCCATCTATGTTGGATATATGTATGGTATATATTTATCATGATTTAGTTTAGTGCATTTAGTGTGGTTATGGGACCCAAATTACATTGAGGAATAACGACATGAAGGATAGTGTAATTGCAGGAAAAACTATCATAGATGGATAATACACATCGTGCCATTTTCGGTGATAGGTGGTACACCATGTGGCTCCTCACAGTTAAGGAGTTATGAGGTCATGAAGTTGGAAGCCCAAAATATGGGTTAATGAACCTCTACAAAAGCCCCAAATATGGATTAAGAATCCCCTAATTGGTTGCAAGTCATTAATGAAAGGGTAAAGTTGTTGTAACGAGAAATTTCAAGAAGCCCTAAAGTTAAGGAAAAAGGTTACTTAGAAAAAGTATATATACACGTCAAGAAGTTACTCATAAGTACATTCACACACACTTACATTGAATATCTATCATATGAATGTTAGGGTCTATCTTTTGGAAAATATATTAGTGAATATAAAGTTGAATCTAGAGGCACTTTTTTGGGGCAGCGAAGAGATCTAAACGAGAGAAAGTTTCAGAGTTGAAAAAAATTGGAAACCCTAATTTATGAGGTATACATGAGTTGTAGGTCAGTAAGGGAGCATATGTACATGGGATGCAATGAATAAAAGATAATATATACGTGGGTTGTAGAAGGGAAAGTCATGTACATGTGAAAATATTCCGAAAAGGTGAGAAGATGTGTTGGTACCAAGTTGTTGAGGACTGTGGAACAGTGACAGGTCAATTTATAGTACAACAAGTCAACTACAGGATCAAAGGTAAGTCTTAAGGGTTATGGTTATGGTGTTATGGTACATGCATGGTGATAATAGTATGTGTTATGGTACATTCATGGTGATTATAGTATGTGATATGGTACATCTTGGTGATGGTATGGTACATTGATTGGAGGCATTATTAGTTATCTTGGTGTATGGTTTGGNTGGTTACATGTTATGGTGTATACTTGAGGCTTTTCTTATGGTACATGGCATAACTGAGAGTGATATGGTATATGGTTGAGACACATTTCATGTTATATGGTATATGGTACATGGTATGGTACAAGTGTTGATGTACATGGTTGATGTACATGGTATGATACATTATTGGTACTTGGTAGACATGGTTGATGGTTGAGGCATATGGTATAGGTTGAAGCGCATGTTTGATGCACGGTTTGGTACAGGTGTTGGTGCATGGTTGATGCACTTGTTTTGGTACAACTTGTGGTACAGAGTTGATGCTTGATATGGTAAAGGTTGATGGTTTGTTGCATGCTTGGTAGAGGCATGTGTTGGTGATGTTGGACATCTAGTTGAGAGTTGTCCTTGGTATATGATCCATGTGAGAGGATTTGGTTGAGTATTAGTGATAGTGATAGGATGGACACGTTGATCAGTGATAGTGGCAGTGACAATGAAAGTGATTGTGGTACTGATGGTTGGTCTACACTTATACTTCAGGGAAGAAGGACGGGGAAAGGAAAGGGGGTTGTAGACACCTTCTGGTTGGAACCAAAGAATCAGGGAGTCAGAGCTTCCTTTAGGTTGGAGCCTGAGAACTAGGTGGTTGAAGACAAAGAACTTACGGGGTTATAGCCTCCTTCTGGTTGGAGTCAGAGAATTCAGGGAGTTGTAGCTTCCTTGAGGTTGGAGCATGAGAATAGGGGTTTGGATCCTCCTTCCAATTGCAGCTCGAGACTTCCAAAGTTGGTGCTTCCTATGAATGAATTCTTGATATACATAAGAAATCATTTCATGGTTTTCTCCCATTTGCGATTCCACGTAAATACCAGTGTATTGTGTTCTTGCTAAGATGTTTCTTATGTTTACATGCTTATGATATATATATATATATATAGAGAGAGAGAGAGAGAGAGAGAGAGAGAATTTTGATGCTATGATTTTTACTCAAAAATGCATAGAC
>SNQJ01S0074499.1:51228-67590 GCA_010110895.2 Picea sitchensis
TCCCTAGAACAACAAAAATGGGTGACTAAACTCTTTGGATATGATTATGAGATCATTTATAAGAAAGGAAAAGACAATGTGGTTGTGGATGCAGTTTCCCAAAAATATGAAGATGAAGGATCCTTTTTTTCTCTTTCATTCATTGTACCAGATTGGCTCCAAGCTGTTTGCCAGGAATGGCTACAAGATCCCAAAAGTTTGCAGTTGATCTAGCAATTGTAGTCCAATGCTCTAGCTTCCCCAGGGTACTCTTGTCTCCATGAGGAACTTCGATACAAAGGTTGTTTGTATTTAAGTAAATAGTCAAATCTTAAATCAACGGTACTTTCTGAGCTTCATGCTACATCCATAACAACGCACTCTAGGTTCACCAAAACCTATGATAGGGTCAAACGTTCCTTTTTCTGGGATGGCATGAAACATGACATTCATAATTTTGTAGTTGAATGTGACGTGTGTCAATGCAACAAGGGAGAAACAGTCAAATTGTCGGGCACACTACAACCACTCCCAATTCCACCTGCTATTTGGAAAGATATCTCTATGGATTTTATTACTTTCTTACCCAAATTGGGAAACAAATCCATCATCATGGTGGTTGTTGATCTCCTTTACAAGTATGCTCATTTATGTGCCCTTCAACACCCGTTTATAGCATCCACGGTGGCTCAAATATTCATGGATCAGGTCTTCAAGATTCATGGCATGCCGCACTCTATTATTTCTGATTGTGACCCAACTTTCACAAGCAATTTTTGGCAAGAACTGTTCAAGATACAAGGCACATAATTGCATCTCAGCACCGCTTATCATCCCCAAACTGATGGACAAACGAAAGTTTTCAACAAGTGTTTGGAAACATATTTGAGGTGTTTTTCCTCGAAAAATAAAAAGTAGTGGGCTCAATGGTTACCCCTAGCTGAATGGTGGTACAACACTTCATACCATACAACTACACGCATGACTCGTTTTGAAGTGGTATATGGATAGAATCCACCTTCAATTATATCATACTTACCGAGTGCCTCGAAGGTCCATGCGGTTGACCTAACACTTACAGCTCGAGAGGCTATTCTCCGTACCCTCAAAGAGAATTTTGTCATGGCACAAAATTTCATGAAGCAACAAGCATATCAAGGTCTCTCTGAACGTCAATTTGCAGAAGGGGATCTGGTGTTTCTTCGACTGTAACCTTACAAGAAAACTTCCCTCAAGGCCGAGCATTGTCAGAAGCTAGTGCCCAAATTTTTTGGTCCTTATACCATGCTCAAGCGTGTGGTACAAGTCACCTATCAGTTAGCTTTGCCCATCCATTCGAAGCTACATCCTGTTTTTCATGTTTCATGCTTAAAGAAGGTGATTGGAGCTAACCGCCAAATTCAAACCAACCTTCCAGAGTTAGCTGAAGAAGGATCCATTTGGCTACAACCAGAAGCAGTTTTGGACCAGCGTGACCATCGCCTACGTCAGAGAACCATCAAGGAAGTGCTAGTCTAGTGGAAAGATACAAGTCCAACAGACGCCACTTGGGAACCAGCTACCATTCTGCAACAATTTCCTCATCTCAAGCCTTGAGGACAAGGTTGTTTTTAAGGGGGAGGACATGTTAGGATCCTAACCCGCACATAGGTAGAACAATATATTTGGATGTAATAAAGGTCAATATTAATAAGGCCTTTCAATAAAATAGAATAAGGCGGATGTATGAAGACCTAATAAAAGCTTCCGCTTCTAGAAGGATCTTCCTCTAGATGCTTATTTTTAGTATAAATAGGATTCGAGGGTATGAGAACCCTATATTGGATGTTATTGTAATAGAACTTTGTTCAACTGGAGGTTGCCCCCTCGAAGAGGCCCATGAACATTTCTTTTTGATTCAAAGTGCTATTTATGTTGTTATTCTTAGATCATTTCAGTGTTATTATGGTGAATGTTCTGGTTATATTGTTGTTCTTCTGCCATTACTAGAATTTTATTTCTGTTCTACATACATTTTATATATGGTATATTACATCATTTGACCTTTGATTTTTTCTTGTTGGACCCAAACTTTTACCGCTCATAACTTTTGCATACGAACCTTGTTTCACTTGTCATTTGCTTCATTCGAAAGTTGATGATGAGCTCTATGTAATGATGTCATTTTCAGGACGATTTGAGACAGTCAAATCTTTATCATTTATGGATCCCTTGGGACCTCTGTGAGAATTCCTTATATCCTCCTAGATCACTTGGATCTGAGCTAAACCCTAGTTTCAATAAGATTTGTAAGTCATAAATATCTACATATTGTGCTTAAAGAATGATGAGTAACTCAAGAGTAGAGATAAAAACTCTCAATGGTGAGAGTTTTGATCTTTGAAAGCTCAAAATTCAATATATTATAGATCCAATACAATGGGTAGTAGTTTTTTCAGGTACCATTTTGACTGGTATGTCGATGGAAGAATGGGAGAAACTCGATATAAGGGAAAGAAGTACGATTCGACTTTGTCTTGCATATTCAGTATTGATGAATTTCTCAGGTGAATATTCGAGCAAGAAATTGTGGGACAAGTTGGGGAGCTTGAGCCACTCAATATCCCTAGCAAATAAGATGTTTCTTAGAAAGAAACTATATCTTCTGAGGATGACTGAGGGAAGTTTGGTGACTGAGCATTTAAATGTGTTTAATACCATGATAAGCCAATTATATTCTATGTATATTAAAATCACTAAGGAGGGGAAATGTATTAGCCTATTATGTTATTTTCTAGACTCTTGGGATAGCTTAGTCATGGCTATAGGAATTAATTCAACCACATTAGCGCTAAAGACGTGGTTGCATCTATACTACCAGAAGAAATGAGAAGGAAGATCATGGAAGGATTGACCAAATATGCATTAGTTGTGAGAGGTCGATCAATTGACAGAGATAAAGGAAAATTCTTTGGTAGAAGGTCTAAGTCAAAGGGTAGATCCAAATCCCATGTTCTGTAGATGAGAAGATATTGGAAATGTGGTAAACCTTGGAATTAAAAAAGGGACTACAAGTCGAAGGAAATGGAAGTCAGTACAAGATTGATAAGAAGAAATCCACTGAGAGAAAGATGACTTCAGATAAGGGAGGTGATGTGTACATGGTGTTGTCCAATATACAGTTAGATAACGATGTTTGGTTGGTCGATTCATGAGAATCCTATCATATGGCACCACATAGAGAATGGTTATATGAATATCAATGATATGAAGGAGAATATGTGTTCTTAGGGGATGACTCGAAAAGCAAAATTGTCAGATGAGGAAAAGTTCGACTAATACTATAAGATGGGAGGATTAGAACCCTTCTAGGTGTGCTGCACATTCCAGGTTTGGAAAGAAACCTGATATATTTCATCAATATGAGTGATGCAGGGGTGCACACTCTATTTCAGAAGGATATGTGCAAGATGGTCAGAGGTGAAATGGTCTTAATGAAAGGAGTTCGGATTGGAAACCTATACAATTTATTATGGAACATCGAATCGAATGGATGCAACAAAATTTTTGTTCCTAAAGTTGACTCGACTCGACTCTGGATAAGTAAATTCAACCCGACTCGAAAAGTTATCGTAAATTGACCGACCATGCTATGCCACGAGAGGATGGGACAAATTGGAGAAAAATGACTTCGATCTATGCATAAAAAAGGTATGGTTGAATAATCTCTTGAATGTGATTTAGAATTCAAATTTTGTGAACATTGTATATATGGAAAACAAATTTGAGTGAGGTTCCCATCTAGAGTGAGAAGAGAAAAGGGTATTCTAGAACTAGTTCATAGTGATGTGTTTGGCCCTGTTTCATTTCCTTCACTTTCTGGATCCCTGTACTATGTCTCCTTCATAGATGATTTTTCTAGGAAGACATGGATACATTTCCTAAGGAAGAAAACAAATGTTTTCAAGAAATCCAAAGAGTTTAAATCTCTTGTATAAAAACATACAAATAAGAAGATTAAGGTGTTGAGAACTGACAATGATGGTGAATTATGTGGAAAGGAATTTGATCAGTTCTGTAAGAAGTGTGGTATAACACATCAAAATACCACATCATATACCCAAAAAAAAAAAAAATTGTTGAGAGAATGGATAGAACATTGATGGATAAGGAAAGGATCATGCTCATTGGTGATGGGCTCGCACAAGAATTTTTCGCAGAGGCAGTCGACACTGCAAAATATATAGTGAACATGTCTCCTTTTTCATCGCTAGTCGACACGACTCCACATGAGGTATGATATGATAAGAAGACTTCAGTTTCACATATCAAAGTATTTGGCTGTGATGGATTTGTGCATGCTCCCAAGGAAAAGAGGAGCAAGTTAAACAAGAAAGTAGTCAAGTGTATTTTCATTTAATACAAAGAATGAATGAAAGGATATAAGCTCTAGGATCATGCATCAAGGAAAATAATAAACATTCGAGATATGGTATTCATATAATTTAGAAGGAAGTTTGATCCTGAAGAGATGGTTCAAACAAGGAATAATACAGAGAAGGTGTGGTTTGAACTAAGGAATGAAGAAGATGATTCATATGAGTCGAACGAATAAGATGAAGAGGTGGAACAATCGATTCCAGTTATAAGGATTTCAGAACGAGTAAGAAAACTATTTGAAAGATATATTCTTCTCGACTTCCATTATTCATTTGTGTTAACTACCACCTACAAGGAGCCCAAGTTGGTCGGGGAGGCAGTCAACTCAATAGAGGGAAAACTCTAGAAGAATTCCATGGTTGAAGAGATGGAATCCTTGCACAAGAATGAGACTTGGGACTTAGTCAAATTTACTAGTGGAATAGATCTTGTCGATAGAAAATGGGTACTCAAGAAGAAAATGAATGTTGTAGGTGAATTCAATAAATTCAAAGCTCGACTCGTAGCGAAAAGATATTCCCAAGTCTAAGGAGATGATTTCTGTGAGATTTTTTTCCCTGTTGCAAAATTAAATTCCATTAGAGTACTAATGTCTCGGGCTGCAACATTTGATTTGTAAATAGAATAGATGGATGTGAAGATAGCATTCCTACATGGGGATCTGGAAGAAGAAATATACATGAAACAACCTGAAGGATTTGTAGTAAAGGGAAATAAATATTTGTTGTGCATACTGAAAATATCCCTTTATGGTCTAAAGCAATCACAAAGGATGTGGTACCAAAATTTTGAAACATGCATCCTTAGTTTGGGGTTTGTTAGAAGCAAATTTGATCACTGCATATATTCCAAAGAAGAAGGTGGGTGTTTCATATATGTAGCATTGTATGTCGATGACATGTTTCTTATTGGAAGCAAAGTGAATACAATAAAGGAGGTGAAGAAGCATCTATCCTCCAAGTTCGACATGAAGGATCTTGGTTCAGCGAACTTCATTCTTGCAATGGAGATTAACAAAGATCGAGCAACTAGAAAGCTCTGGTTAAACCAAAAAAAGCATATTGAAACAGTTTTGAAATGTTTCAACATCAAATATTGCAAACTTGTGAAGGTTTCAATTTCTGTGGGATCAAGGCTAACTATTGAAGAATGTACAAGGACACGGGATGAAATAGAGGACATGGCACACATTCCCTATGAAAATTTTGTTGGTAGTATAATGTATGCGATGGTCTACACTCGACCAAACATTGCCCATGTAATGAGAGTGTTGAGTAGATACATGTAGACACCTGGAAAGGAGCACTGGACAACTGTGAAAAGACTATTCAGGTATTTGTGTGACACAAAAGACTATGATATATTCTACCAAGGAAAAACTGGGCTGGAGATATGGATCGACAAAGGTCAACCAATGGATATGTGTTCAATATGTTCTATGGAACAATTAGTTGGATGAGTAAGTGACAGGCCATCATAGCCTTTTCAACCACAAAAGTTGAATACATGACAACCACTAATGGATGTGAAGAAATAATATGGTTGCAATGATTGTGTTCAAAAAATAGGTTTGAGCAGAGATCTATGAAGATAAGTTGTGACATTCAAAGAAAAATATTTATGGCAAAGAACCTGACTTATCATTCTAATACTAAGAATATTGATGTACAATACCATTTTTTGAGAGACATGGTGGAAAACAACAAGGTGTTGTTGGAGAAAGTAGATACGTTGGAAAACATAGCAGACTCTTTGACCAAGTCTGTAAGTGTTGTGAATTTCTCTTGGTGAAGAGAGGCAATGGGAATTTTTTCCTTGGGTCTCTAAACAAGAATTCAAGAATCTCGTAGTTTCAGCAAAGAAAACAACAATTAGGAGAATTTTGGGTTTTTATATTCTTTGTTGTTAAATTCTATTCGATTTGGATCGAATGACAGTGAAATTCAAAGGAATCGACCTCGAGAAGAAGGTTGATCTGGCTCTACCAGGTAAATTTGAAGTTGAATATATCGATAACATGTCAAAGTTTGATATGGTTTGACCGGGTAAAGTTGAAGTTGAATATATCGACAACAAGTCGAAGGTCAAGTTGGTTCGACTGGGTAAATTAGAAGTCAAAGATATCGACAAAAAGTAAAAGAGGTCAACTGATAAGAGGTCAAAAGGTAGGTGTGTGGAAATTGATTTAATACCGAATGAAGGTCGATTGGTATTCAATTGGTAATCTGACTTGGTAGTCGACTGTAACAAAATCTTGCGATTCGTTGGATTTGTAGCGAATGATCTATGTGGATTTGTAACCATTTTTGGGTGCCTTTTCTTTAGGGTTTTTCTTAATGTAAATCCTATAAATAAGACATATTGTAATGTTGTAAAATCAAATCAATAATTGTAGATTAGATAATATTTACAGGTTGTCGGTCATGCAGATGTAAGCCGAATTGGCTGCAGGGTTTTTCATGTGTAAAGCAATAAGGTATGAGGTCAATTTTTGTTGTACTATGTTGTCATTGATGTCAAAGGATTGATTTCAAAGGGTTGATTTCAAGTATTGTCATAGTAATGTGTGTGTATCATTTATATATTGATAATTGGTATTAGAGAAGGTTACTTCAGAAAATAATTTAACCACTAGAAGGAGATCATGGATTATTCTGAGAATGGAGTACCAATGTTTAATGGTCAGAATGGTTTAAAGTATGAGATATGGAGCATAAGGAAAGAAGTATTTTTAAAGGCAAAAGGTTATGATATTTGACAATCAGTTGTTACAAGTTATGATAGTTCAAAAAGGGAAAAGACTACAACAAATAAGGAACTGAAATGAATTAACAAAATTGCAATGGATTTCATTTTGGAAGGACTATATGATTTAGTAAAGGACAAACTGGGTAAATGTTCATTAGCTAAAGAACTTTGGGATAAGTTACATAATATCTATTCTTCACCCATCACAGAGTCAGAGAATGTCAAACAAGATGCAGGTACATATCAAGAGGAGATATGTTCACCATGTCAAATAGATTCAAAAGATGAAGAGTACATAATAAAAAAAAGTATGTTGTTTTTCTTTAATTGTGAAAAACATGGACATCTTGAAATGGAATGTCATGAAGGAAATGAGACAGAAAAACTATTTGAAATAGAAGACAATTATGAATTAGAATCGATCAGTTCTTTAGATGAACTAAGAAAAGAAAGATAATAAAATAAGTCACTCAAGAAAGAATTGATGAAACAAAAGGAAAGTGTTCACATTTTTGAAGAAGCCCAACAGGTCATAGATAACTTAAGAACTCAACTAGAAGAAGCCAGAAAGATCCAAGAAAATCTTGAAGATAAAAAGTAGTATTTGAAAGACAACATAGAAATACAAAAGGAAGAAGCAAAAATGAGAGAGAATATATTGACATATTATCTTAAGAAAATAACTAACGATTTAAACCAACTTGAGGAAAAGTTTGGTGCATGATTGATGAACTTGTAGAGGGAAGATCATTGTGGGTGATGGTACTTGGTTAAAATACATCATTGGTATTACTTGTTTAGCATATAATTTGATACATTGTGTATGGGATAGTTCAGACACTCGGTGTGGTGCTTGGTTGGTACATTATTTGATGTTGGATGGTTGAGGTACAAATATTGACACATAGTTTGTAATATACCTCAAAACTGTCAAATAAAAAAAATAAATTATTTATGCATTCACCTTTGAATGGGTTCGTCATTAAAAGTAAAAGAGTCCTGACTGACCTAGGCTAAAATTACTACCCAACTTAAACCTTTGAAACAATCTTACAATATGTGCTTACTCCACATTCCACAACTCACTTACAGTCCTGCAGATTATGTTTACTTTCATATCAATATAAGAATTATATATCCATATAATTGGCTTACCACTATGAAGGATTTTTGGGACTTATATCCCTAAGCCTTATGTGTAACATTAACCACTTGATCAAATAATTCATGTAATTAGAATAAAGGTAAGGGGCGGGTTATACCCCTCTGCGAAATATTTGAATTAATAAGGATGTGGTTGGGGTAAGTGCTTCCCAGTTTAATATTGATGTAATGATTATTTTGAAACCAATAGCCCATGCTAGCAGTTCGTTGACTCCACCTGTTCTATATGAAACTCCAACTAAAAGTTACATTAATGAGGTTAGTGTTGGTTAGGGTTAAAACTTCCCTTAAATGCGTAGGTGCTTCTTTAATCCGTAACCCATTAATTGAAACGGTAGGAACAAGTCAGTCGAGAGTTAAACTTTGGCCAAACCATTAATGGACCATGGTGTGTGCGAGAGTCGAGACCATCACCTGACCCTTCGTCCAATGTGGATGCACCAAGTTTCCTTCTTCACATGGTCAACCCTTCTTTCATACCAACAACATTTAATCTATGCAGTAAGGTTTTCTTTGGGTTATAGCAGTTTCATTTCTATAATGAGTAGGTTCTCATAGAATTTAGCTCCGCGACTCCGTAATCTTGTCGAAGGAAGAAAAATGATTGGGGACTTCCTTGATGGAGGCGATGTCTTTCACCCAACCTCCTGGTAAGATTCACGCTATCACTGTAACATTTGACTGTTAGTAAGTTACTTCCTCATTACTAAAACTCAAAAGAAGCATTTTGGTTTTTCCTCACTACTAGTAAGTAGCTCTACTTATCGCACTCCTACCCGAAAGGCTCCATACTTCATTCTCTTGTTTTCTTGGGGCTTCTGAGGGTTATTTGTAAGTAGTATGCCTTTATGCTTGTCATTCCCACTTTCCTTCACTGTGTCGTATCATTTTTTGGGGGAGACATATTTTTTGGGGGAGACATACTGTAAATACATTTTAGTTTACCAAGGTTAGCGAACTGTCAGATGGTTGGCTTTGACAACGATATCTGTCATGTTTGGGTATTCTCTGTATAACGATTAAATATTGTTTCCTTATCTTGGATCTGTCTACCCACCTCAATGAGTTCCTTCGACTGTACCATGCCTTCATCAAAATCCCATAACCCCATTGAGAAGAACGAATAACCTTTCATAAATTTCTTCTGTAGAACCCAAATTAGTGATACCTCTCGGGTTCAAAATTCCTATATCATGCCATAGACAATGGTTTGTGGGCTTTGTATGGTCTTAGACACGGTTTGACCATATGGATAAGGGTATCTATCTTACTCTGTGTTTAAATTAAATTTTTCTTTTTCCTTTAAACAGGTTCCTGTGTTTAAAGAAAATAGGCATCCTCATATTATCAGTGTATGGGCTTACAAAATTCATGTTTAATATATTCTCTGTGACTTGTTTGTTCCTCTGTATAACTGTATTAAAATTTTCCTTTGTTTAATGTTTTCTCGATTCAATGTCGGAACTCTTGTACATTTATGAAAACACATTTATTGTAAAACCCATCTCTTTGTATTGGATATTGTAACTAATGATGGGGCCCTGTTTGATGCGAGGGTACCCATCATCTTGATCGCGTTCTCTCCTCCCCTTTCGGTCTAATGGCGGTTTCGATTCAGACTGGAAGCCTACCTATGGAAAATCAAAGATAAGTAATAGTTTATACCCAATCATTATCTTGTATGTTTGATAAAAAGAATTTGAGTTTCGAAAAGACCTCTATTCCATGACTAATTTGAATGCTTCGCTTATTTTGTAGGTCTATGTGGAATATGACGTTGGATCTAATTCAGGTCCTGCTCAGAAAGGTATTCTGGTTTTTAACAAGAGAACTCTTTGAGAGATCTAGAAAAGTCATGGTGGTGTTGGGTTATTACCCTGGTGTTCTTGGCATAAGACTGATACCCAATTCATTAGATGTACATAATTTTTGTTAAACAAGGGTTGTAAATTTTTTTTCTTTTATTGAGGTTTTTCGTTGTTAGTCTCTGCGTAGAGAAATTCCAGACATAATCTATATTGTGGAAATGCAACAGAGGTAGAATATACAGTGAATCGAATTTAATGCAATCTTTACTTGTGTCAGTTGTTGATTAATTGTTTTCATTTATATTAAGTCTTGTGGTTGTTATTATACGTATAGACTCCTGTAAGCATACGTGGTTATATGCGTATCTATATGAATGTCTTCATTAACTTAAGTTTTCCTAGCGTAAATCATTCTGCATCGTTGAAGTCAAAGGCTTCTATAGTTTTAATATCTGACCCATGACTATGAGACTGTACTGCCATAAATGAATCTAATACTCTTGAGATTTGTTTCCGGATCTCTTTAAGGGTTGCGACAATTTATAATCTGCCACAAATTTTGAATGTTGAAAGGGTGGACTGCTCCAAAGGAATTTGTTATTTCCAATTTTCTTTTTCACAGATTGAAATTCCACTACAGAACTTGGAATATAGAAATGCATAAGATCTCATGATAGATGTAAATTTCCATGATTGTACTTTCGATTCTATCGTCTGATAACAAAAAGGGTTCCATATTTCTTTAACTTTCAAATTTCTCCGATCTTTACACATCTAGCATTTCATTTGCATGTTGTTGGTGCATACGATTGATCAGTATATAATTCATATAATACAATAAAAAAATGTATATCATATCAACTTTTTTTGTTGTAGATAGTCCACTTCCGGTTTGTTGTGACGCCTATACAGTTTTCCAAATGTATATATGTATAATATATAAATACATAGGTGATCCATAAGATTCGTGTTGTCTCTTATTTCTCTTCAATTCCAAGTTATACTAGAAAGGAAGTCTCAGCTAAATGGCATGATTTTTCTGAATTTTAATTATAGAGATACACCTAAACGTTTATATAGGTACGGATTTAATCAACTTCGATTGCTCATAACTAGATCTGTTTAATATCTTAGTCACAGAATCAAACCTATGCCTGTAATAGATCTGTTCCTTTCAAGCATATTTGTACACAGATAATCCTAACTAGAATTTCAATTTCAGAGTTAAACATATCATGTAGATGGATCTGCTCTTTCAAGTTCAATTGTATACAGATAATTTTTTCTAGAATTCTAGTTTTCAGGAGGGACCAATCCAGAATTTAGTCTTTGATTATAAAATTCATACCACGAATAGATGCCATCCATGGAAAGTTATTTCAACTTAGTACAATTAGATGCATAATATCAGTTACACACAAATCATTCAAGAACAGAGAAGTGGAAGATTTACATATCTGAACCAGCTCACGTGAAGACAAAGGGAACATCCACGTTCCTCCCAACTGTAGAATAAGGCAGCCAAAAATACTTGCCCGATTCACCCCCCTAGCCTGACCATGAATCCATGAGGACGAACTTGGAAGACTACTCCCCAGCAATATCCTTCAATTCCAACAGATTCCTCCTGCCTCACACTCACTCCGTAGTTTTCATAACAGCAAGGAAGAATCAATAGTCTCCCTTCCCAGCATACTTGGCAACGTCCTGCCTCCTCACATATGTTATTTATCCAAAAAAAATCCTTTTTCCTAGGTCTTTTCCCTCCCTTGGGAATTTTCGCATCTTTCGAAATCCCTGATTTTTCAGGGGCTACCAATGGCCAAATATTTGATTTTCCACTTGTAATAATCAGCCCAGAGGTAGTTTCAATAGGTTCCCCACTCATGGAGTCATGGTCAGCTGATTTTAACATGGTTGTTCCATTTGTCCTCCTGCAATCAATATAAAATATTATGTTTTCATACAAGTGTCATAGTCAAATAGTTAGTTGGGTCAATTCAGATCTCTACCCAACAGTCATAATAATTAATTAAAATTATTAAATTCGAAATTCCGAATTTTCATAAAAGGCAAAAATTTTCCAAATTTGAATTTACTAAAAACAGAATAATTTTCCAACAAATTTAAATTCAAAAATACTTTATTCTCTGGGGATGTCACATAGTTTGTGGCACTTGGTTTATGATAGAGGCATATCATGTGTAATATGACACTTGGTTTAGGCACATGGTTGGCATGTTCACGATGTTATTTGTACATTGATAGAGGAACTTGTTGATGATCTTGATATATTATTGGTACACGGTTGGCACATGTTAGTGGCATATGGTTGATACACTCCATTGATGATATCTTATGATATTGTATTTTATTTTTGTACATGGTTGATGTACATGAGTGTTGTGCATGGTTGGAACAAAGTATGGAAAAGAATGTAAATGGTAGATGTTTTGTTCATCATTCTCTATTCACTTTTGACATACATTTTTTCTTCATAAATTATGGCATGGAACAAGTCTAATGCATGGACATGTCCAAGGATCATCATAGGAAGAGAAGATCATTCTTGAGCAGTTGATCTGTGTTCCGGTTGAGCATTAGCATTTGCAGCAGAAGCAAATTGAAATAGAAACATATTGTTCATATTGCAGAGAAGATATGGGGAGACATACCCATAGGGGGAGTCATTCTTCTTCCCATGATTCCAAGAGGAGAGATTCATCAGATGCAGGATAGAGAGATAGATGTTTAGAGAGTTATATTCTTGGAGAGAGAGCACAAAGGCATGTTTCCAAGGGGAATGATGGTCACAGTGAGAGAATGAGAGATATGTATTCAACATTACATAAGAGTGACATCCCTTGTTCAAAAGGGGAGAGATTATTCAGAGGAAGCTCAAAGGCGTCCAAACAAGGGAGCATCCCCGAGGAGAGTTCAGGAAGGGGGAGCATCCCCAAGGTGAATACTACCCTTTTCCACTGATTTCAAAGTTGGATAGATAGTCACATTGATGTGGCAAGATGCACATTGATGAGGAGTGATGATCATAGAGGGACCATGAGCATTTCCATGTCCAAGTGTTTCCATAAATAATTGATATTGACATCAATGTTGTTGTTTCCATCAATGCCAAAGGGTGATATTGTTGTACTATGGTGTCATTGATGTCAAAGGATTGATGCCAAAGGTTTGATGTCAATTATTGTCATAGTAATGTGTGTGTATCATTGATATATTGATAATTGGTATCAGAGCAGGCTCCTCCAGGAAACAATTTAACCACTGGAAGGAGATCATGGATTATTCTGAGAATGGAGTACCATTGATTAATGGTTAGAATGTTTTAAAGGATGAGATATGGAGAAGAAGGATGGAATTATTTTTAAAGGCACGGGGGTATGATATTTGGAAATCATTTGTTACAAGATATGATAGTTCAAAAAGGGAAAATACTACAACAAAGAAGGAAGTGGAATGAAATAAAAAAATTGCAATGGATTTCATTTTGGAAGGACTATAAGATTCAGTAAAGGACAAAGTTAGTAAATGTTCATCAGCTAAAGAACTTTGGGATAATTTATATAATATCTTCTCTTCACCCATCATAGATTCATAGAATGTCAAAGAAGATGTAGGTACATATCAAGAAGAAATATGTTCATCATGTCAAACAAATTCAGAAGATGAAGAGTACATAATCAATAGAAGTATGTTGTTTTGATTTAATTGTGAAAAAAAAAGACATATTTAAATGGAATCCCATGAAGGAAATGAGACAAACAAAATAATTGAAATAGAATGCAATTATGAAGAAGAACTGATTAGTGCTTTAGATGAACTAAGAAAAGAAAGAGAAGAAAACAAGTCACTCAAGAAAGAATTGACGAAACAAAAGGAAAGTGTTCATATTTTTTGTTAAGCCCTGAATAATTTCTCATTACCCCTTAATTGGGGCATATTACATTAGCAATGTTATTTTATTTATGTCGTCTTTAGTCCATTAGTTGTAATTATACCTCCTAGTCTCCTATATATACCAAGGAGACATTTTCATTTGGAATCATCTAGTAATTGTACATTTATGTGGGAATAAGGATGTTCCCCCTCAAAGAGGCTTATTATATGAATTTATATGCTTTTCAAGGCGTTGAGTACTTATTTTGTGGTTTTTCTATGCTATATTCATATTTGGTTCTTAACATATGGTATCAGAGCTCAAAGTCTTGGGGTTTTGCTGCTACATATGAGACACCTTGGAATTTTCGATATAACTTTTTTTGTACAATGTTTCAGAAGGGACGTCTTGGAGGATATTTATTAGAAGGATCAATGTATGTTGGGTTAAAATTTTAGCTCTTGAGGCCTTATAATTTCGGAGATACAGCTTATGAAAGATAGGGTTCTGGAATCATCCTGAAATGAGTCATTGCGTAATTTTCTCTATAAAACATTTTATGTAACGTTTCAGAACCTTAAATCCAGAGGATATTCCCATAAATTAGTAAGGCATCTGTGGTAAAAAATTCAACTTCTATATCATCTTACATTTGTAGATACACCCTGTGGAAGATAGGGTATTTGACTAGTCCTATTGACTAGTCTCAAGAAGGTGTTCCAGGTAAAAAAATCATAACTTCTTCCTAGAGTATCCAAATTGAGTGAGATCCATTGCATTGGATAGTGGAAAGTCTCTAGTATTTCTGGTACGAGTTTCAGAATTTTATATCAATTAGTTTTTGCGGGGCACGCTATACAAGTGATATCTCATGGAAAGGACAAAAATCAAAAGTTGTGGGGAAGTTACCATAACATCCACTTGGCACATCCAATTTTGATCAGACCCGTGGCATTGTAGAAAAGAAATATTAGATAACTACAAAAAAGAAATTTTCATACCCAAAAGGGCCTAAACTTTAGAGATACAACAAAAGAAAGATTGTCTAGAAGAACCACCTCAAAATCAAGGTTCAAAAGTAATACTTGGCCAACATGCCACCCAAAAAGGGAACTTCTACACCAAATAATCCTCCATACAATCCTACATGGACTCTTGATGAAGGTGAAGAAATGCGTAGGGACATAAATGATTTAAAAAAGAAGACAGTAACAAAAGATGAACTACAAGAGATGATGGAGGGTTTAAAAGGGGATATCATGGAAGGATTGAAAATTTTCCTAATAGAGAGGACACTTGAAAATGAAAATGTATCCCATGAAATTCATGATGAGGACACAAGGAAGGTGAATCAAGAATGGAGAAACTCCAACTTTGGGTTGAATACCAACCACGTTCTTAAGATCGATATAAGGAAGTTTGATGGCAAGGACCCAATCACATGGATACTTTAGATGGAGCAATTCTTTGATCTACATAATGTGCCACATACACAAAAGGTATGAATTTATTCTTTATATTTAGAACCCAAGCAATTTGTATGGTATCGATGGCTTTGTTCTCGAAAATCACTCGTCAGTTGGACAATTTTCATGGAAGAAATGATAGCACACTATGAGGATACAAGGAGCAATATCTTCTTTAGCCAATTGATAAATCTCAAGCAAAAGGGTTCAGTTACAGAGTACATTGAGAACTTCCAAAGATTGAATATAAAGGTAACATATATTCCAGATGAGCACTTGATTGATGTATTCATAGGAAATTTAAAGGATAGGATTCAGCATGAGGTTCGCCTTTGGGAACCCAAATCATTGGAGAATTCATTTAGGGTGGCAAGAAATGTTGAAAGTAAAAATATGTCTATGGCTACTAGAAGGACCAATCCTAGCAGCTATAGAGAGAATAATGCTCCTTCTTCTAAAACACCTCAAACTACAAGGTTGACACCTCAACAATTGGAGGAAAGAAAAGCAAAAGGTCTATTTTTAATTGTGACAACAAGTACAGTAAGGGACATAAACAAGGTGAGAAGAAATTATTCTACATAGATTGTGAAGAGGAAGAAGAACAAGAACAAGAACAAGAACCATCCCAAGATGAAAACGTAGAAGCAATTTAGTCTGAAGAGTTAACTCCCACGATATCGTGTAATGCATTGGCTTGAATTAGCACTCCTCAAATCCTCAAGATTGAAGGATATATCAAAAAGAAAAAGGTAATAGTCCTAATTGATTCTGGTAGTACTCATAATTTCATTCACTATAAATTAGCCAAAGCTCTCAATTGCTTTGTATATCCAGTGCCATAGTTTCAAGTAATGATTGCAGATGGAGGAACTATAAA
>SNQJ01S0074499.1:67600-87556 GCA_010110895.2 Picea sitchensis
CAACAATTTTGCATGGTGCATCATCACCCAAATGAACCTGTCCAAAATCACCTTGAACATAATCTAGAAAATGTTTCCTATGGGGTGTGGCATGAAATGAAGCCCCTGAATCTACTACCCAAGACTTAGAAATATTATCTATATAAATAATCAAATCATCTTGTAACACATCACCTGTTACATTTGCTTCCTGATTTCTCTCCTGCTGTCCATCTCTTTGTTTCTTTGGAGCTCTGTAGTCTTTCTTCAAATGTCCTTTCTTTCCACAATTCCAACACTCTATCTTTCCAAGTCTGGATTTGGATCTTCCCTTCCTAGAATTCCCACGGTTCCCTGACCCCTTTCCTCTATCATTTTGTATTCCCCTGTTCTCCATGTTCAACGCA
Organism: Picea sitchensis; assembly: GCA_010110895.2. Lineage (NCBI taxonomy): Eukaryota > Viridiplantae > Streptophyta > Pinopsida > Pinales > Pinaceae > Picea > Picea sitchensis. The sequence continues at coordinate 67,987 of SNQJ01S0074499.1, forward strand.
TTACCTGATGTCTCACCTATGCTTTTCCGTCGCATTTCCTCACTAAGGATAACACCAACGACATCATCAAATTTTAAAGTATTTGAACCAGAGACAGAGTTACTTACAGCTATGACCAAGCCATTCCATCTTTCTGGCAATGAGCACAAGATTAGAAGAGCCATAACCTCATCATAAAAGTCCACTTTTACAGAACTTAGTTGATTAGTAACCGTATTAAATTCACTTAAATGATCTGCAATAGACCCACCTTCAGACATCTTCATATTAAATAATCTCTTCATTAGAAATACCTTATTGGACGCCGAGGGTTTTTCATACAATTTGGCCAATGCCTCCATCAAACCCTTCATTGTCTTTTCTTTCGAAATATTGAAAGCCACCGACGCTGCCAGGCTAAGCTGTATCGTTCCTAGAGCCTTTCAGTCAAGAATATCCCATTCTTTGTCCTTCATGGCCGCCGACTTCTTTGCTACTCCGCTCAATGGTAGGAATATATCCTTCTGATATAAACAGTATTCCATCTGCATCTTCCATAACTGGTAGATTTGGCCATTAAATTTCTCAACCCTAAACTTTCCATCTTCCGACATTACTCCCACTCGAACCAGGAACCCTCTTTTCCTGCGAGTTACCTTACGCTCTGATACCAGTTGTTAGAAAAACAGGACCGCGGAGCAATAAAATAAAACAAATTCAGAAACAAAACACAGAAGATACATAATACAAGAGAGACACAGATTTACGTGGTTCACCCAGTGTGGGCTACGTCCACCAGAAAAATTGCCAGGTCCTTTGTTTATTATTATCCAGCAAATGAAGGGATACAACCTACAACAAAACCCATTGTAACTTCCTCTTCTTTCTCTCACATTCTCCTCTCTCATAATACAATACTCACCAACATACATATCCGCAATACATTTCCCTCATAAAAGAGGGTTGTCTTCTAGGGAAAAAAACCCTAACATAATCTCTATCGTTAGATATGCGACCTTATAATGAACGGTCTAGATTTACAATGAAATTACAATATACTTTTACAAGGCAATTTTTGCTTCGGGGGCTTCGCCCCCTAACCCCCATCGGGGGATGCTGCCCCCAAACCCCTGCTGGGGGCCCTCTTGCCCCCAGAACCCCCAGCCGGGGGGATATCCCCCTCGGACCCCATAGAGGGGGTACCCCCCCTATGCACTCCCCCGCGTGGAAGAGTGTACATAATTCTAGGGTGTAAATACTTCATGGGGTATAAACACGACTGAAAGTAAAATAAATCTAAATCAAGAAGATAATCAGGCTCCACAACCAACATCTGTCTTAATTTGGAAGCGTTTCCACAATAGATAAGGGTGCCAAAGATCCATTGCATGCAGAATAGACACAATTCCTTTTCATAGATTGATTTGCCCAAATTTCGCTCTGAAGGTTGTTTGTTGGTAAAGGTGAAAGGCTAAACCTCTTGCATAAGGACTGCTCCAATTGTTATGAGGGAAAAACTCTCTATGGCTAGGGTAAACCACAACAAACGAAAATGACTACAAAAATCAAATCTATCCCAAAAACATGCTATATAAACCAATATGCAAGCGAGATAAGAAAGAGGCCTACCTCATCCAGATGTTCGATGAAGTCCACCATTGAGCACTTTGACCCAAAGATTTATACCTACAACTAGTTCTCAACAACCAAGAAAAGCAAGCATATGGTGATAATATAAAAGGTTAGCACATTAGATAGCATAATCCATTAATATACATAACAAATACACCCATGGATAATAACTCAAATATTTTCAAGATATCAATTGGACAGGAAAGGAGTATTTCTATTAATAAATGATTAGCAGATGTGAAAATATTACAGACTTCTGTGTTAGGATGGTTCAGAACTGAGAAACTAAGTTCCTTCCATATGGGCCTCCAACACTTCAATCCTCCACCAAAGGCAATCTAATAGAAGAGAGCCAATGAGGTTCTCAATCAATAAGGGAAGATATTGGGTGTTGAACACTGTGTTCAGACTTAAAGGACAAAGGGATGCAGACTCAATATGAATTAAATAATTTCTCCAGTGTAACTTTGCTCTCAAATTTGAATTCTTTCTCCCCTTTCCATAGCTCGGAATTGGCCCATTCATAGCCTTCAAAATGGAACTGAAGGGTCGAGTTAGATCTTTTCCAGTATATGGAAGGCCAAGGATCATAGATCTCATGTCGTGACATGTAAACCCGACATTAATTTTCATTTTCTGGCACAAATTCCAATGTACGCGGGCTATAGTGGAGCAACCTGCCTATATGCATGTTGTATAGTAGGAAAGATGCGTACATGTGGAAAAATATGTATTTTTGGCTCTGTATTTTACAAACAGGGATGATAAGTCTGCATGGGGAAATGGAAAAATGCCTTATGTGCAAGATTTCATAGGGTGAGGCAAATCTTGCTATAACATATGCCCCCTAATGTGTGACATCAGAGGATTATCTATGATGGCCGAAATGCATTATAAACAAACTAGAAGTGGAGTGATGGGGAACCAACTGGAAGATCTAGTTGCTCATTACATTTTGTACTGACTTTGCATACATGGCTGCCAAATAGAATTACACTGCAGATCCATGTGAAAATATACCAAACAAGTGTCTGCGGCCATGAATAGGAAAATACAAATGCGGTTACATGCCAAAAATATGTCATAGTCATGAACAAGGCCCAGTAGAACCAGTATCAAAACCAATCTGAAGATATATGTATACAATGGATTACAATATGATCTCCCATGATCATTGAAGTCGTATAGGTACTGGTCCAATGAAAAGGAAGCAACATCTCAGGAAAGTTGTGGCCACATAGTGATGTCTTCAAGTCTTCTACACAATCCGCCAAGGGTGCAAGTCGACATCATGTGAGTAAAGGAGTTGAGGTCGAACACAATGAGACATAATTTAGTTATCGCTCATTGAGGTATACAGTTAACAAACGCATGCATCCTACCGATAATAAAAGTAGGTATCAAGGCACAAAATACATTCTTACAAGTGTGAATAGAGGATTTGGTGTTGAACACCTGAAGAATCCATCGATCAGGAGTCATTGATGTATTCCCAACTTTGGATGGTGAGAGAACCTGCCACTAATGACTGCAAACCTCAAGGTACTCATAAGACTCTAGGTCCCATTTCCAGAATAGATGAGATGAGTTCGATGGAAAGAGATCCGCTGAAAGGAGAACATTAAGGCATCTCTCATCAATTAGCACAAGGTACAAAGAATGAGCTTCATGATTTGGTGTAAATCAGACTAAGAACATGTTCACAAACCAATGACCCTGTGCATCTTTCGCATGTTCCAAATGCAAGTAGTACACGAAAAAGACCCTATGAATAGAAGCCAATGATGAAATTTGTTGACAAAGGCGAGGAAACCATCGATAAGGCTAATGGAATCCAAGACATTGCACAAATCCCATTGTGTGAATAGATGTCTTTCCGTCGAACACAAGGGAAACCACCTAGTCAACAGCCAATGATGAAGTGTCGTCCAATGTAAGGAGAAAAGGTCCTCCAAACACTCAAAAAGAAGATCAGTCCCTAGTATGGTTGCCAATTCTGTTATGAGGGAAAAACTCTTTATGGCTAGGGTAAACCACAATAGACGAAAATGACTGTAGAAATCAACTCTATCGCAAAAACATGCTATATAAACCAATATGAAAGAGAGATATTAAAGAGGCCTACCTTGTCCAGATTTTCGATGAAGTCCATCGTTGAGCACTTTGACCCAAAACTTTATACCTGCAACTAGTTCTCAATAACAGAGAAAATATAACATATGGTGATAATATAAAAGGTTAGCACATTAGATAGCATAATCCATTAATATAAATAACAAATACGCCCATGGATAATAACTCAAATATTTGCAAGATATCAATTGGTCGGGGAAGGAGTATTTATCCTGTCGTGACATGGAAACCCGACATTAATTTTCATTTTCTGGAAAAAAATCCTGATGTATGTGGGTTGTAGTGGAGTAGCCTACGTATACGCATGCTATATAGTAGGAAAGATGTGTACATGTAGAAAAATATGTATTTTTTGCTCTGGATTTTACAAACAGGGATGATAAGTCTGCATGGGGAAATGGAAAAAGGCCTTATGTGAAATATTGCATAGGGTGAGGAAAATATTGATATAACACCAATTCCTTTCCCAGAAGCATCACACTCCATGACAAAGGTATTTGTGAAATCAGGAAGGGCCAGGACTGGAGTGGTGCACATGTCCATCTTCAAGGTTTGAAAGGCCTGAGCAGCTGAGGGAGTCCAAGTGAAAGAATTCTTTTTAAGGAGAGCACTGAGAGGCGATGCAATATCTCTATAATTCTTAACAAACTTGCAATAATAGCCAGTTAAACCTAGAAATCCACACAATCTTTTGAGATTCTTTGGGTGAGGCCAATCTTGCATATCTTCAATATTTTTAGGATCCACCCTAACACCGTCCTTGCCAACAAGATCATGGCCCAAGTACTCGACTTCTGAGGCGCCAAAAGCAAATTTAGATTGTTTGAGAAAAATTTGGTGCTAAGAGAGTAAATGGAGAAATTGATCCACATGAGCAAGATGGGTTGTCTAGGTTTTACTATAGATGAGGATATCATCAAATAAAACTAAGACAAAATGATGGAGAAAAGGACGAAATACATGATTCATGAGGCTTTGGAAAGTGGAGGGAGCATTACACAAGACAAAGGGCATGACCAAAAACTCATAATGGCACTCATGAGTTCGAAATGCAGTCTTAGGAATGTCTACCTCATTCATACATATCTGGTGGTAGCCAGAACGAAGATCGATTTTAGTAAAGAACTGGGCACCACTCAATTCATCCAAGAGGTCATCAATGGCAGGAATGGGAAATTTGTCTTTAATGGTCAGTTTGTTGAGGGCGCGAAAGTTAGGAAACATGCACCAAGAACCTTATTTCTTAAGGACCATGACCACAGGATAAGAGTAGGGGCTTGTACTAGGAAGGATAACACCTGTGTTGAGATATTATTCAACAATTTTCTCAATTTCATTTTTTTTGGGAAAGAGATGACGATGGGGATGAATATTGGGAAGAAGGCTTCCGGGGACAATGGGAGTGGAATGATCATGAAAACCATGGGAAGGAGAGAGTCCCTAGGAGTTGGAAAAACCACTTGATGTTTAGAGAGGATGTATTGGAGTTCATGCGTCACAGAAGGTGTCTAAGTGGCTTGAATGGCATGGAGTTGTGCAATAATGTCAAAATGACCTTTTTTGAGCAACATTTCCATGCGATGGGAACTAATGATCTCCGGGGAACTGACGGTGATGCCTTAGAACAAATATTGTTTGCCCTCCTAGTTTAATTTCATTGTTAATTCCTTAAAATCCATGAGAATGGGACCCAAAGTCCTTGCCATTTTTCACCCAACACAATGTCACAACCGCCCATGTCGATAGAAAACATATGAGATTTCATGTGGTACTGTCCAATTTGGAGACACACATGTTCATAATGCCCTCCACATTTCATGGACCGTCCATTGGCAATCATGATTTGAAAATTATTGACAACATGGATATAACAACTAGTTTCTTCGACAATATGACAATGAACAAAATTATGGGTTCTTCCACTATCAACAAGAATGATGACCTTCTGATGCTTAATGAAACCAATTATCTTGAGGGTTTGTGGAGCAGAGAAGCTAGTGAGAGCATTCATGGAAATGACTTGTTCGACTTTGGGAGGGTCAGAGGGAGGGGACATGTCAGTGGTGTCAGGTGACGTGGCCACAAGGAGAGACTCAACATCGTCTTCTAAAACATCCTCCGAGATGGTCATAAAAAGATTTGTTTCCTTACACTTGTGCCTAGGAAAATATTTTTCATCACAATTATAACAAAGGCCTTTGAGTTGTTGTTCATCCATTTATGCCCTGGTCAATTTATGGATCTTTAGTGGAGTAGAAGGAGGAGTGGGAATGACTGGTTTAGTGTGAGGAATAAAGGAGGGTTTTCAGTTTTGAGAAGAGACAACCTATTGTGCTTCCTTATATATTTTAGTAGCATCCACCCAACCCTGAGGTCGAGCCATGAGGACATGGGCACAAATCTCATCCTTGAGGCCACTGATAAAATATTCTCAGAAAAAAGCATCAGACATGCCCTCTGTACGGAAATCCAATCTCTCAAAAGAGGCTATAAATTATTCCATTGTTCCATATTGTTTCAACTTTGTCAAACAACCTAAATGGTTGGTGTCAGTGTCAAAGAATTCATAAAGATCTTCCACAAATTGTGTCCAAGCCAAATACCCTTGGCGAGCATTTTTTATCCATTTCCACCATTGCCAACGTTCTTGATCTAGATGGAGAAAACCATACCGGATTTTGGCCAACTCATCTGTAATGCCATATAAATAGAAATAATGTTCCATTTGAGTTACCCAGCTAGTGGGATCTGAGCCATCATATTTGGTCACATCCACACGCGGAAGGCATAGGTCACACTAAAAGTGATGGGGATGAAAATTCTGGGAATGAGAGGAATTTTCACCTTCGAGCTACAAAGGTGGGTCACATGAGAGAAGATCTACAAGTATTTGTAGCTTGGCATAGATCATCGTAGTGAAGGAGGCAAGCTGGGTATTGAAGGATTCAAGTTGGGTAGCGAGGTCCTATTTGATATCCTCCATTTTGGGATCGATGGAGGAATGCATGTTTTTATTGATGGTGGAAACATTGGCACTAAGTTGTCTCACTTCTTGTTGGGTTTCTATGAAATTAGATTACAAGGAATTGAAGCGAGATTCCAAGTCTTGGCTACGGGTGTGGGCCATGATGAAGAGGGAACATGACAAGGGGTGGGTGGGACCACACAAAAAATGGGTTATGGGTGAATTGTATCACAACGATCACAGAGACGAGAGGAATCCAATGGGGTAAATCTCAAATAAGGGTGTTGGAAGGGGGTCAGGTCCACGAGAAAACAATTTGATAAAAAATGATAGGTATGAATGCGATAAGGGCGAAGAGGAATCCAACAGGAAAGGTCTCAAATAAGGGTACCAACGGGATACACCTTTTTTTTTCACTCCTGCAAAGTTATACTCTGATCTAGAGAATACTGCAATGACGAAATGCCCAAATTCTTAATAGGAATAAATGTGTATTAATTTTGCAACTCGAATGCAGGACATGCAGTTTCCCGACAATAGATCTTGTTTTTTCTGTTTTTGTGTCCGTCTCAAGGGTTAGGGTATTCAAGGGTTCTACAGACAAGGTTTTTCCTTGTGTTATAGCTCTTTGATATACATGCGAGGTCCAACAATAGTACTTGACCCAATATCTTAGGGCACCAACTAAGGAGGCTAGATCGTGCCCTTTGTCATACTACCCGACTACCTAGGTACTAGAGAGTATCTTCCTGAGTGTTGTTCTTGGTGGCACTGTAACAGTCAGGTGGCCGATCAGTTTATCTATGGAGGGATTCATAAGATCTGGGTCGATCCGTATACAGGTGTTGTCTGATGTGCTACCACTCGAAGGGGTACCAACATGGATTACAAGGGTGTCCAAAAGATGTGTGCTTAAGTACCACTTGTATTTCCTGCATGTATGAATACTCGACCGTGACATTATGCGCGTAACAACATATCTTTGTAACTTTAAGACATCGGAATACATCACTACCCTGGAAAAAAATTAACCCACAATTTTCTGTCGAGGAAGGTGCTCTGATACCACTTGTAATATTCCAGATATAAAATAGTATGCAGAACAAAAATAATTAGCTAGAAATGGCAGATAAACAATGATATAACCAGAAAAATACCACAATAATACCAAAATAATACCATAATAACACTAGAAGAACACTTTGATTACTAAGAGAAATGTTCACTTGCCTCTTCGAGGGGGAAACCTCCAGCAAAACAAAGGTCTATTAGAATAATATCCAAGACAAAAATTCTCATAACCTCTACACCTATTTATACTAAATATGTCTATCCAAAAGAACAATCTAGAGGAATATCATTCTAGAAGTGGAAGCTTCTGTTAGGTCTTCTTAGATTTGACTTATTCTTCCTTATTGTTAGGCCTTATTAATATTGACCTTTATTACATGGAAATATATTATTCTACCTATGTGAGGGATTAGGTCCCTAACATAGTGTGGAAGTGTTCCTGATTTATTGAAAAAGTATCCCCTTCAAACTTCACATTAGCTCAATAATTTATGTAAGTTGGCAAGTTTAAGTATGGGATGACCATCATCAGACACTATTAGGTGTGCCAACCAAAAAGGAAATAAAATACCAAAATAGAGGGATACATCCTAAGGGAAGTAGGAAAGAAAATAACCCTTCAAGAGTAAGTGTGACAGTGAAATGTGTTGGGCTTAGTTCATGACTTATGGAATAATTTAGTCCATTTCTATTAATGCCTTTGTGAAGGGTGCACTTTCTCTTGAGTTACCGCTTTCTAGGTGCTACATTTTTTCAAACCCCCTAATATGCCTTTTATTTTTTCATTTCATTGATTTGCAGGTCCCCTTTATAAGGTTTCAAGCATTATTATTCATTGCTTTGGGATTGGGGAGAATGAAAAAAGGATAGAGTTCAAGTATGGATTGGATTTTAAATTTCCTCACTACAAAATTCTTTCTTTCTTTTATAACATTATTTCTTTATTGTTTTTTACTAGAAGGTGCAATCAACCTTTGGGCCTTCAACCCCTCTTCTCATGAGAGAATAAACCATGACCCATTACCAAATTTTACTACACTGTGACAAGCTCCAATATGGTAAGTGTTCCTTGAAGATGCCACATGGAAACCAACAATGAAGTTACAACAATTCCTATACCTCTAGCCTTCACACAACAATGATTTGAAGGTGGAGGGAATTTTAGGGCCCAAACCTAACCTCCCTATTTTGGGATACTTAGAAGTTACTTAGTTAATGTATGAACCCATCTTCTTTGAATAAGTCTATAAGGTAGTTGATGTGCAATAACTCAATGTAAAAGGGTAATGTTTATTAAATAAGGTCCGCTAAGTGCTTGGTACTCATCAATGATGGAACCACGGGTAGTGAGAGTTTTGAAAGTGAAAAACTATTTTATAAAGATAGAAAAGTGTATAATTTTTTGTAAATATTTTTATTTTACTAAAGGTTTCCCTAAAACAAAACCACAAATATTTTTCTATTTTTGAATTATCAATATAAATGTTTATATCTATACTTTTGTTTCTCCTAGTTTACTTTCTACACTTTATTTCTTTTAATACTTCTTATAATTTATTATTTCTATAACATAATCCTCTACTGACTCATGGTCCATGCCAAGTGTTGGAGCCCTCACATGGTTACTACATAAGATTTCTTATAGAAACTTATAATCTTTATACATTCCCATCCACTTATATTTTAACATATCTTGTATTTTTTTGTATTCTTCTATACGTATTAATTAGAAGAACTTTCCAGCACAATTTATTATACATATTAGTGAGAAGAACGTTTTTTTCCAGTAGAAAATTGCTCCATATATTAATATATGTTGTTCTCAAAATTACAATCAAAACATATAATATGTCCTTCCTCCAACAAGGTAAGAAACTGTGATCAACAAGTATCTCCAAATTCCAGCCTCAAAATATAAAACAAAGGTAGTCACTCAGAAGAGACAGAGAGTATACAGAAATATGTCAATATTCTCCACAAAAAGCTAATCAAATATTCAGAAACAAAACAATTTGCTCGGATAGATGCCAAAAAAGTACAGTGCTAGAAGCGAGGTAGATAAAATCAAAAAAGAAAACAGGATCATGAAATATCCCTCAAGGATAGAGTTGTAGTGATAGTGGGGGGCCCTCATGGACATCCTGCCATTTACTATAGTATATCCTTCCTTCCAAAACCTATAGAGCTAGCTTAGATAGTGCATCTGCCTCCATGTTTTCTTCATTATATATATGGGAAAACTTGATATTCATGAATTGGGAAATGAGTTCTCTGATATTAGTCTTCCATCCCATGAGAGAAGTAACTTGTAGCCTATAGAAGTGGTTTATCCAATCTATGACAATATTTGAATCTCCCAGGACATGTAAACATTCTAAATTTAAGAGCAGTGCTAAAGTTAAGGATTCCCAAACCCCAAGTAGTTCCACCCTAGTATTGGAACCCTGACCACAATTTAGAGTCCATCTGTAAGTTTTCTTCCCAGTAGTCTTTATAACACCCCCAACCCCACAGAGGTTACCATTTAGTTGCATAACACCATCAAACCAACAAATATTTTCTCAACTAAAATCTGGGGTCTTCTTAATCCTGGTTTGTGTCCTTATTTGCAACTGGAAACTGGTTGGCTTCATCATCCCTCTTATTTTGATGAAGTCTCTCGTTGCTGAGGGAGTACAATTTTCAAAGATACAACTATTTCTTTCCAGCCACACATGCCAACACACAATAATAGGTAAGGTTTTGTGAGATTTCTCCACCTTTATCCAATCTTCAAAATAACTAGTTAAAGATATTCCTCCCTAATTTGTAGCAAGTTCATAAACAATGTGTAACTTTTTCCACAACTTAATAGTGAATGGATAGTAAATGAAAATATGTGGGATGGACTCCTCCTTCCTAAAACATAGTGGGCAAATGTTCGGGCTGCACTAGCCTCTTTTTTGTAATGAGTCCCAAGTGAGAACTTTAGAGTCCAATACTAACCAAAAGAAAAGTTTGATTTCGAAAGCCAGGTCCCATTTCCAAATCTATATTCTTCGGGAAGCAATCTGATGAGGCCATAGTTTATGAGCTAAGGCATTATAGACGTTATTTTCTGAGAGAGATCCTGAATGGTCACCACCTGTCCATACTAGCAGATCCTCCCCATCTCACAACTGGACACCCGAGCAGATAATATCCCTAATATAAGTTTTCCATTCTAGTGCCAAAGGTCCCGAAATACCCAACTCCTCACTAGTCCTCCACTGATCGCTAACAAAACCCCTTGATGATTGTACCTTGTCTTGAAACAAGTAGTGAGCATTTTGAGTTTTTAAGGCCATTAATAACTCCTGTGAAATATTAGATGCATTACTAATGTCAAGTATATTATCCATCCCAATGAGTATTGAATAACCATTGTCGGGCTTCCAGCTCAACCAGTGGGTAATAAGTTGCAACGACTTCATCATATTTTTCCATATATAAGATGTTAGCGGTTGGATAATCTGGGCAGTTCTAAACCACAAATACAAAAGGAAGGTATTTATCTTTGACCACTCGGTGCCAGATTCTGTCCTTCATAAAGAATCTCCACAGGGAATTAGTTGCTAACACTTGATTGAAGAAAAAAATATTCCTGAGACCCCATCCTCCCTTTGGTTTGGGTTTTGCAATTCAAACCCAGCTGCAAAGATGAATGCCACATTCTTTACGACCCCCCGTCCACAGAAAATAAAAAATCATTTTGCGGATCTTTGTGAGGATTGCAATAGGGACCGTCGCCAGTGCCATCCAAAAAACTGCTTGTGTTTCCAAAGAAGACTTAACTAATATGCAACGACCTCCTAACGTTAACCAACGGCTGCACCAATGCTTGATTCGGCTTTCAAATTTTACAAGTAGTCATCTCTAGTCTTCAAAATAGGTTTTACCAACTTTAAGAAAATACCCTAGGTATTTAAATCCCGGTGTCAACTCCAAGAAATTATATGCAAATAATTCCTTAAACCTTATCAAATCGGCTTCCTCCAATCCCGCATAATGGAATGTAGATTTAATATGATTTATCGTGAGTCTCGAAGCACTACAAAATTGTTCCAGAATTCTCTTGACCAGTTGCCATTCTACAACAGATTCCTTTGTCATGATGAGCACATCATCGACGAATATGAGGTGTAGTATTTTGACAACTCTGGACACTTTAACCCCGGTCAGGTTCCTCGCCTCTTGACCATGTTTCAATAAGATACTAAGACTTTCCATGATATACTATAAATAATCATGGAGAGAGAGGACAACATTGGCGAAGACCACGTTCACCGTTGAAGAAGGCCGAGGTATCCCCATTAATCATCACCGCGAAGGATGTGCTAGTCACACAACTCATAATCCAAGAAATGGGCAAAACACTAAAACCAGTTTGAACAAGAATTAAATGGAGGAAATCCCAACTAACACAATCATAAGCCTTTTTCAGATCCAACTTTAATAGCAAAGCTTGTAGTTTTTTGGTCTTGATGTTGTGTATACATTCATGTGCCATCCCGACGACATCCAAAATCTGTCTACCCTTCAGGAAACCCAGTTGTTTAGCTGACAAAGCCCTCGAGAGAATGGGTTCGATTATATTGGAAATCACTTTTAATATCAGTTTATAACAAATATTACAAAGTGCAATGGGTCTGTAATCCCCAAAAGTCCGAGGAGAATTTTCCTTGGGGATCAAAGTCAAGAAAGTCGAATTTAAGGATTTTTAAATCTTCCCTCTGATTCTGGAACTTTCCAAAAAACTACCAACCATAATTTATTTTAAGAAAATGATAGAAGATACACTCCTTATATATGGGAAGAATGATGCAATTTCAATAAACATAATGTTGATTAAATAAGGTCGACTAGATGCTTGGTAGTCATCAATGATAAAACCACGGGTAATGAGAGTTTTGAAAATGAGACACTATTTTATAAAAGTAGAAAAGTGTATAATGTTTTGTAAATATTTTTATTGTAATGAAGGTTTAAAAAAAAAAAAAAACCCTAAACATTTTTCTTAAATGTTTATATGAGTACTTTTATTTCTCCTAGTTTACTTTCTACAATTTATTTCTTTTAATACTTCTTATAATTTATTATTTATATTACTTAAGTACACTACATTACCCATAACATACTCCTCTATGATTCATGGGCAATGCCATTACCCATAACATACTCCTCTACATTACCCATAACATACTACTTAAGTACACTACATTACCCATAACATACTACATAAGATTGCTTATAGAAACTTATATTCTTTATACATTCCCGTCAACTTATATTTTAACCTATCTTCTATTTTTTTGTATTCTTATATACGTATTAATTAGAAGAACTTTCCAGCATAATTTATTATACATATTAGTGATAAGAACTTTCCAAAGAACCACCAATCATCATGCATAATTTATTTTAGGAAAATGATAGAAGATACACTCCTTATATATGGGGAAGAATGATGCAATTTCATTAAACATAACTTTTTCCCAGATATATTAGTATTTTAATTTTTTATATATTAGTATTTTGTTTTTTTTAACTATATTAATATTTTTAAAATTGTATTTTTTAAATTAATATTTTTTTTTAATATATTAATATTTTTAAAATTGATTTCTTAAAATTAATTAATTATAATGAATAAAAATTTATTTTAATCTTAATTATAATGAATGTAAATTTATTTTAATTTTGATTCATGCTTTTTGTTATCTATAATGTTTTTAAAGGTTTTTAAAATTTGAGATATATTGTAAAAAATATTAGTGAATTTTGTATCAAAACAGTTTATGTAGTTTGTAAGGTTTTTTATTTTAAAATCTCAAACCTATAAACCTAACCTATAATGTAATTTTGATGCAATCATTTTTGAAATATAAATAAATATAATTTTTTTAAATTTAACAAAAATAAATAAATAAATAACATTTTAATAAATAAATAAAACTCAAAAATATTTAGTTTAATAATTTTTATTAAAAAAACAAATCGATATTTAAAGTTAAGTGAAGTGAATTTTATTACACTTCGTTTTATTGTAGCTTAATAAGCATGTAATCGATGTGAATATATAAAGATAACATCCATAGGTTATGAATTCTAGTCGCATCACGATTTCAGATTATAGAAAGATATAAGGATAACTTTGCTAGGATTTCATACTAAAAAGAGTGTAAAAACTTTGCAGACAATAGAATTGGAAATTAATTCCACGCCACTCTAGCCTGTAAAGTTTGATTATGGCGCAATAATAAAAATAAATTAAATGCAGTAGACGGTTACCATCGGAAGAGAGGTCCCACTTCTTGGGTTATCCGACTCTGTACAAACCCCGAGGCTTGAACACCGATAATATATTGCAATTCCTCTGCAACTTCCTTCATGGTGGGCCTCCCTTGCCTCTTCTCCTGCAAACAACCCATTGCCAAGGCCACCACGGCTTTCATTGTGTCCAAAACAACCTCGGAAGCGTTGTCCCTTAAGCGAGGATCCACAACATCCATGATCCTTCCCTGCTCCCCTTGGTTAAGCACATGTACTGGAAGATTTACCTCCTCGGGTTCCCTGTTGAAATCAATGGCCTTCTGCGACGTCACCAGTTCAAGCAAAACTACACCGAAACTGTACACGTCACTCTTATCAGTGAGCTGATAATTTTTGTAATACTCGGGATCCAAATAACCCAGCGTCCCTTGAGCGCATGTGGAGATGTGAGACAGCTCTGTCTCTGCAAGACGGGATAGCCCAAAATCTGAAACCTTAGCATTCAGTTTATCGTCCAGTAGAATGTTTGTAGACTTGACATCTCTGTGATATATTGGAGGGAAGGCGGCGGAATGAAGATAGGCCAGGGCTTCCGCAGTCTGGAGAGCAATATTCAAACGCGTTGTCCAGTCGAGAAAGATCCCCCTGGAGGTCGTGTGGAGATGATCGAATAAAGTTCCGTTAGGAATGTACTCGTAGACCAGGAGGGGTTCCTCCGTATCAACACAGCAGCCCGTCAATCGAACCAAATTTCTGTGGTTCACCTGAGATAGAATCCGCACCTCGTTCAGAACCTGCTCGATTCCTTTGATATTACCGAGCTTTGCACTTTTAACCGCCACGACGGTACCGTCTTTGAGTATTCCTTTGAAAACYTCCCCAAAGCCCCCGTAGCCGAGCACTTGGTCCTTTGCGAATCCRTTCGTCGCCCTCCTCATCTCATTTCTGGTGAAAAACTTAAGGGACATTCCTCCGCCATGTGACGATAATATGTCTGTCCTCTCCTTCTTCAATCTGGCCTCATTCTGCAGCTTCTGATGTTTTCTTCTGTATTGGATTATCACAGCTATGGCTACTCCAATGCCTACACACAATCCTGCAATAAGCCCTGCGAGTGCATCCCATCATCAGCTTTTCAATTTAATACCTTTTAACACGTGATAAATTGATCAATGATTAGAAAAAGATAAAAAAATACCATGAATCCTGGATTCATAGCAGGAGATTGCATAGACAACTTTGAATAGTCTCGATCATACCCAAGGTAGCGAAACATATAATATAAAATTATGCCATGATATTTGGCAAGAGATTCGGTCTGTTATTGCTAATTCAATCAATATTTAAGCGAGCCAATCTATTCATAAAGAAAAAGAAGATTTGGATTATGCAATGCTTACCTACAATCGTCTGCTCTCCTGGATGCTTGCCACAACCGTCGGCACCGGTGCAGATGGACGGATCTGAAGATCAATTGATTTTTATTTTGCCAATTAGGTCAATTGAATAGAAACCGTTGCATTGGTATAAAAATATTTTGAAAACCAATAGCAGTTTCCGCAACATACTTCGTGTGCAGATTCCTTTTACAGGATCCCAAATATAGTCGTTAACACAAAAGCACCTGTATGGGGCAGCCGGGTTCACAGGATCAGGCGAGCAGGCCGAGTTGTAAGCACAGTCTGCCGGTGTTTTACAGGAAGGCTCTCGCGGTGCAATCCACCGTATCTCCAGTCCGTACTTCCACTCACTTGGAGGCAAAGAAATGTTGAAGTCGAGGACACTCGTGTAAGCTCTGCACCCAAGGAAACGAACCGCTATACTATAAGCCGTCGTAGTACCACCAGCTCTGTATGCGCAGCAGACATCACTAATATTCTTATTCCCTTTCCTGCACTCCATCGCTGCCGCTACTTGATCAATATATTCATGACATGGGGCGACGGAACTGCAATTCAGTGGCGACCGAAGTATCGTAGAGTCGCAATTCAAGAGCATAATCGTGTTGCTAGTCGTCAGATTGAAGGGAAGGTTCTGATTCAATTCTAGTTCCAGGTGTTTTATATCTTCAATCTCGCAAGAATGGTTGATCAGTCTATCAGGTTCAATCACCAAACTCATGGCGGCCGGATCGATAGTAACGATTTTATAAGGTCTCGCATGCATCGCCCTGAATTCGAGCTCCTCGTCTGCATTACAGTAGATTCTATAATCAGGGACACCGCAGCCATCATTGGTGCTCAAAGGGTATGGAACAGAAGTGTTGCCACACTTGGGACAGCTACGTAAAACCCCTGCAACACTCTGGCTGATGCTGGAAGTCCTCCAGATTATCAATAAATAAGCCATATACAGCCCATGTTTAATACTCAGTATACCATGATTCCCTATCCCACCTGCTGTGAACATGTTGACAGCCGAGAAAGTCAAATGGAAAACACTAATGCAGATACTTGTTGGCATATAACACGCAGCTTTTAAATGTTCAAGAGTCCTATGAAGTTAGAGCTTCGATTGATGTTAATTCAGAAATGAATAAAATTCTGAAAAACATAATTCCATCTTATCAAAAAATTCTATTATGATGAAACTCTAGGTATACTAATCTTGTAGAGAAAAATCTTTTTCTTACCCCTATCTTCACCTTTGATTAGATTAAAAACATGTTAAATGTAAGTCCGGCTCTAAAACTGCCGAAYTGTGCATATGGAGAAGACGAGCTTCTATCAACAAACAATCGCCGAGTAAACTGATWATAAGGAGAGACGCGGCAMGCCATGCGAATGACCAACAAGTAGATAGGAATGCATGCAGTAGTATAGTCTAATAATAAACACAAATGGCAGTGYGTTAGAGCGTATCTTATGATTCCATATGCRAATTTTATGAGGCRAGGCAATATCCATATGCGAATTGCTCGCAAATTTGTTTTAACCGTCTCTTCTATAACTGGAATCGTAATCTATACCTAACCACACCATTGATTCATTGYTTGGAAGCCTCCGCCCCTCTAGACCTGCCCAAACACCCAAATTTTCGTCCCAAAATCAAWTTTTCTTCACYGTGAAGAACCACAGTATATACCAGGGATMTGTTGGCCTGTGGTCAATCGGTGGGCGTTAGGTGGTTTTTTATTGGAAACTCAGCTATAGCATGCTTATGCAAGTCTCCACCAACTTTCTTTTTCTAATAAGAAATCCACATCTATAAAATCAAATATCAAGTAAGCTTCATCCCTTCAACTTTCCTTGAGGGCAGTGTAACCTTATTTCACAAACTACAACCTGCATTGCAACTACAGGTGACAATCAAGTTTGAATTCCCATGATTGTTACAGAAGATGATTTATCTATGAAAATGGTTTTTTTCATATAAGTTATATTAATGTTGTGAAGTTGCAATGGTGTAAATTCGTGTATGATCATAAGGTAAAATTTTAAGAACCCTCTAAATATATATAGTAAATGGGCAAGCACATGATACATAGAAAAATTTGAAGGTCATTTTATTAATAATAGAATATGCATATAATTTTTTTTTGGGGGAATATTATTGAATTATAAAACCTTGTAACATTTTGGCAAATATTTTATTAAATTATAAAAACTTGTCAAATCTTGGCAAATATTTTCATAAAGTTATTAATACACTATTACTAATCCTTCTATTTTGATCATCTTTCACCATAAAGTTTATATATTTGTTGATCTCAACCTTCTCTTTTCTCAAGCTCATGAGAAATCAATGATTTTTATCTCACTTTTATTGTGGATTTTTTATTACTAATTTATCTATTATTATGAAAAGACATTTAGAAATAAAATAATGAATATTAGTTGTCTAAAAAGAATAATGATTCCAATTGTTTAATGGTTCTAACCATTTAAACCAAATGTCATCGTATATATTATATTCTTCATTGATTTAATACTAGCACAGCCACATAATTGTGGCTTATCAACCTCGAAAGGTTGATAAGATAAACAAAATCAACCTCGAAAGATTGATAAGATAAACAAAATCTTTAAAAGAATATATTAAATTTTATTATTGATTAACAAATAAATGGTTGAGCTTCATTTATCTTGTGTTAATATTTTAATTTCTATTAATCATTTAAGTGGCAATCAGTTAACTATCAAAGTAATTTTTAAATATGATTAGGTAAATGTAAAAAAGTAAACACATAAAAGGATATCTTTATAACAGCTAAGAAGTTAATGATTGATATCACAGCCATTTATTTTGTGTGAATACTAAGAATATTCCAGCCATATTTAATCATGTCCATAAAAAACTTATTAACCACTAAACCTCTATTAAATCTACCTATTATCAATGCTTAAATATGCGCAATGAGTGGCTTTGCTTTGATTACCTCCAAGTGTTGTTTCGCATGAGAGAAGCCAATTTCATTCTTTCTTCGTATCAGAGCTTTCGGTTGGGTGAAAAGACCATTGTTGTGTGCGCCCGTTTGAATATTATTTGCTGTGAGAGACTGCTGAGAAACTGTTGTTGTCTAAAAGCCGATCGCTGCCGCCTAATTTTCACGCTGCACTTTATTGGCCATGTCTGTTGGTGGCTTTGCTTTTCTGGAAGAACTGCGCCTTGCAAGAACACTGCTGGATGTTTCCATAAACATAAGCTCAAGAACATTGTTGGATGTGCTTTAGTCATCCCGTCGCTGCCCCCGCCACCGCCGGGGAAAAGTCATCCGGGTGATTGGGATAACTATGTGCGTACTAGCGGCTACGCTTGGATTAATTGAATTTGGAAGTGGAATACTTTCTCTCGTCGAAGACCTCGGGAACGTTTTTTTCACCACCAAGTTCTCCTTCCAAAGAAAACTACAGAGGAGGCCAAGGCTAAGGAATCTTCTGAGATATGAATGCATTTTTTTGTCTTTGCCATAATTGTTAAACCTCCTCCGCGTATATGCAATTGGTGGAAAAAGGGTAGTGTTAGATAAAGCTAGATCGTTGTTGCAACAAAACACATATTTCCACCATTTATGTCCCATATTCTTATGCAAATTTTCATGATCATTGCTAGTGATTTTTATCGTTGATATCGATAGTTTGGTGATTTGGATTTGTGTAATTTGGTGATTAGAGCGATAAGAAATAAAAAGGAGATCGTTGTTGTTGGATTAGATCAATATAAAAATTACAATACCAGATATAAAAAGTATGCATAACAAAAATAAAATGTTAGAAATGGCAGAATAATAATAATATAACAGAACAATCACCACAATAGCACTGAAATGATATAAGAATAACAACAGAAATAGCACTTTGATTTTGAAAGCAACGTATTTTGAAAGCAATGTTCACAGGGCTCTTCGAGGGGGCAACCTCCAATTAAGCAACGCTCTATTACAATATTATCCAAGCTAGGGTTCTCATACCCTTGACTCCTATTTATACTAAATATGTCTATTAAAAGAAGCATCTAGAGGAAGATCCTTCTAGAAGCAGAAGCTTCTATTAGGTCTTC
>SNQJ01S0074500.1:0-18817 GCA_010110895.2 Picea sitchensis
AGTGTTATGTATGACATGGTATAATACATATTTTCTCTTGTTGTTAGCTACCATATGAAAGAGAGAAACATATTTTAATTATGCCTTTGAAACTTATCATGTGAATGATTGTGAACTTTCATATAATAGACTAGTCTTAAGTTGATTATGGTAATATATATTTGTTTTACACAAGAAAGGGGTTTATATATTAAAACTAGTGGTATAACCATTGTGGAGAAAACTTACATAATTCAGCCATGTGATCAGTGCGGGAGCTTCAAGATTACAAAAGGGGTTTCCATGCTATAAATTCCTAGAATTCCCATAACAATCGAGAGTCCAAAATATAACTAAACTCAAAATAAGAACTGGCTTACAACACGATTGTCTGAGTTGCATAAGGGCCTATACTCCAACTTACAAAGAAGAGAACCAGAGATCCAAAAATAACTAATTCCAGGAAAGAGGAATTGATGATTAAACCTTCTGACCCGAGATGGAGGAGCTTTCACTCATGGTCACCTTCCCCCTTGCATCCGTCTGGTAGCTCTATCCTGCAACTTGAATTTCCAACTTTTCAATTCTTGGTTCCAGATCAACAATTTTGCTGTTAGCTTACTGAGTTGTGTAGGTGAGAGATTCTACCACTTCCTCCCTTAGCTGGATTAGATATTCCTCCATCATTTTGAACCTCCAACCTCCTTCCCCGTCAAGATAGAGCAAGAATCATCTATGTGCGCTAAGCGTGCGTTTCAGCCTACAAATTTCGAGTTCTAGGGAGGACGAGGGATTAGGGGGGGTGGATGAGTTAGAACTAGACTCCATTGCGAGAGCAGTGGACAAAGACCAGGAGGGAGGCCTGGCCGAGGAAAACGGGTAGAGACTAACTGGGGGAAAGACTGGGAGCTCAATCCAAGCGAGAAACCAGATAGAATTGGGAAGGTAAGATGAGCAGGAGCAGTTCTCCACCTTCCTGAATTTAACGGTATCTCATTCATGCGCTGCCATGGGAGGAGGGGTAGCTCACATGAGTGCCATGTAGGAGGGATAAGATATATGTATGAATGTGTAGGAGGGACATGAGGTGAAGGAAAGGGAGGGGGAGGGGAGGGGAAGCAAACAATGCATATAAGTACCATCGCACGGGAGAAGAGATAGATAAGAGAAGTGGAGTAGGGTTTCCACGAGTATGACATCGGGAGGGAACGAAGGCCACTTGCTCCGGGAGGCCCAACTGAGCACTCACCAGGTGTTGCTAAGGGAGAGGGAAAAAAACCAAAGTTCCATTTAGGGAGAGATGACCCCTACTCAAGTGGGTGGTGATTTTGGTAGCTTGGTCGGCTTCGGCGTTGAGATGACAAAGCACATGAAAGAAGTCAATTTTTTGGAAGGAGCGGGAGAGCCGCATGATTTTCTTGAGAATATGGCATAGATTCATTTGAGTAGGCAAGGTGTTGGTGACCATAGCTTGGATTAAAATTTGGGAGTCGCCTATCACCATTATTTCTTTTATTTCTATCTTCCGGGCTTGGATAAGTCCTTGCCAAAGGCTTAGAGATTATGCTATATTATTGGATTCGACTCCAAGCCCCCAAGAATAGTCTAATTCCCATAGTTCACCAGATTTTGTGATCCTTAGTGAGAGGAGGGGGGGATTTGAGGTCTGGAGTGAGGCTATGGACCCAATATTTATCAGGGGAGTTGAGAGAAAGGGATTTGGTGTAAGGCCAAAGGTAGGAGAGGCAGTCTCCCAGTAGGGCTTTGGCTTTGGCAGAAACAATGTCGGGCGAAGCGGTTAGATTTCTGAATATTCTGGAGTTTCTTTCGAGCCAATTTTTCCAAAGGATGAATTTAGGGAGGGACATCCAACAACACTTGATTTGAGGGTTGGCCTTGAGAGGGAAAGGACAGAGGGTGGCCCAAGTTTTTAGCAGAGTGGGTATGTCAGGAGGGAGTTGGTCAGAAGGGATCCCTCCTGGCAAGGCATGGTGCTAGACTTCTTTTGCAAAGGGGCAATTGAGGAGTAGATGGTCAGYAGATTCTTCATGGATTTGACAGAGAGGGYGACCATTTTACTGTATAAACAATGAAAATATGTCGTCGCTTGTGCGACGACAACTTCAATTGTTGTGACAATTGTGCTATATAAAAATGAAAAGTTATCATCGCCTATGTGACGACAACTTCAATTTTTGCGACAATTGTGCTATATAAAAACGAAAATTTGTCGTCGCACGTGCGACGACAACTTCAATTGTTGCAACAGTTTTGTTGTATAAAAATGAAAAGTTCTTGATGCACGTGCGACGACAACTTCAATTGTTGCGACAGTTTTTCTATATAAAAATGAAAAGTTGTCGTCGCACGTGTGACAACAACTTCAATTGATGCAACGGTTTTTTTATATAAACAACAAAAAGTTGTCATCGCACACGCGACGAAAACTTCAATTGATGCGACGGTTTTGCTATGTAAACAACAAAAAGTTGTCGTCGCCAGTGTGACGAACGATTAAATTATTGCGACATTTTTTCCATATAAACCATGAAAGTTGTTGTCGCAATGAGTGTCGCAATTGAGACGAAATGTTGGTTTCACATAGTTTGCCTATATTGTCATATTGATGATGATATTTATTTTTTGTCGCAATTTCCTATGATGTCGCTCTTGTGACGTTTGTTCAAGTTCGTCGCAATTTCCACGTGACATAAAACTACATTTCAAAGATTCCAGATTCGTCACAATGTCAACGACATAACGTCACAAGAGCGTCGAAACAACCGTCGCAAAATGACCCAAATATGCTAGTGACACAAATATTCCTCCATTCTCTCAAAGGAATGAGGATCGAGATAGATCAACTCTTTCTCCAAATGCATGATGTGGCTCTCGTTGACTTAGTCGAACAAGGTTTTCATCTACTTCCATACTTGATGAGGATAGATAATTCCACTAAGGTGAAAATGAATCTTCCATGAGATGAAGTACTTATTGACTCCTACAACCTCATCCTTCTTTCCATCAACAACGAACTTCGTCTAGTAGTCTATTGGATCTAGAATTTCCACCTTCGTATACTTCCAAATTCCTTTTCTCTTCAGTAGGGTTTCCATATCGAGTGCCCATATTGCATAATTTGATTTGTTAAAAAAAGAGAGGATCAATCTTCAAATCCATCTTCGTTATCTGGACATACTGGTCTATTCCAATACGTTCCAATCAACAAACCACTGACCCATAGTCAATCACACAACAAGTATGACTCAAAAAGGTTCCCAGATAACAGGTCAAGGTTTTAAACCATTAGCTTTGATACCATGTTTGGGAATAGGGTGGAACATGACATGAAAGAGAGGACACAGTTCTGCACATAATCGAAGAGGAATATTTTTCTTCTTCGAAGATACAGGTGGTGTCTAAGGACACCGTTACAACACTTAAGCAAAACACATTATGATTAGAACATCAAAATTCATGTTGCAGATCTTGATCCACATGATATATAGCACAATATCTAATTATCATAATGACCCAATGAGTATGATTTTATTGTAACATCCCCCAACCCAGCCAGTGTCCATTACGTGTGGAAAAACTCATAAATTAAAATTTTACAACTAACTAATTAATTTCATGTAGCTTTCGACTACAAATTACAACCATATTTAACTGTTGTCTATTACCATAAATTAGATGCATCTACAACATGAAAAAATAGACATCAAATGAAACTAATAACTAAATTACAACAACATATAAATCAGTCTCATACATATAGTTCATGCACAACAATTTAACTCATAAATAACACAACAACAAGATAAAACACTTATATTTTAGAACAGTTGTGAAACCAATTGCTTGGGAAGAATGTTCCACCCAACCATATACTTTTTATTCCAAATATCAACATCAAGTCACCCCTGAGTTGAGACTAGTAATCCACAAAATATGACGGTCTCTCATTGTCCACTCACACCTCAAAATTCCCACAACCCACTGATATTTTCCTATAACTATCCTGATTTTCCACCAACTCTCTTCTTCTTGACCTTCCCAACCCAAGGAATGTACCCCTTCAATTATCTCAATCCCTCATGCGTCCCATTCATTTATCAGGGTCTCTTTGGCACATGTAACTGGGAATCTCCTAGTTGGAAAACTCAAGGAAACTCACTTGCAGGAAAACTACCAACAACAAAAAAAAACACTTTTTTTTACAGTGAAAATAACATATGAGTCTACTCTTCAGGTTTGAAAACATGTCTCTTCAATCTTCATATCCAAAATGATCCAAAAATTCTCTAGCATGCTCCAAAATTCACCCTCCATGGATGATCCCGCTCCAAGTTCTCTTTCTTCCTCTCTACTTGTTGCTCACACAAAAAATTATCTGTCTAAAATTGTTGTAATGGCCAATTCACTTCCCCAATTTGATTGTACTCAGACCCCATTCTCCCAATAACTATGGGATGTGACTTCTCACACCCACCCTCTTACATGCATTCGATGATTGTCTTTGGGAACACACAATAAAAAACTAGAGTTTAATACACAGTGATAATAAAATTAAAGAATGTGTGGGTGGAATTAATAGACATGGGTAATTCCCCCTAGGACCCCTCTATTAAGCATTCTATTAGAACCTTCCCTCTCTCATGGATTAGTTTATCCCCCATCTCTGTCCATGTGCCCTTAGTAACTGACATCACATTTTATTATTAAAATTTAGAAATACATTGCTTTGGCCATAGCCACACATTATATCTAGATTATGCATTAATTAAATCAAATATTATAGTGGGGATGTTACATTCCCCCTACCCTACAATTTTGTGTTGTCCTTGGTGCACACTATGCCAATATACATATATGAAAATTTGCAACACGATACTTAAAAATAAAATTCTGCAATTTCACAACTCCAACAATAGTTCCAACCGTAATCTCTTGTTCCTCCCAACTTGCTGACCCAAGGAATGCACCATTCATTTTTCAAGGATAACCGAAGGAATGTACCATTCATTTATCTTGATTAACCCAAGGAATGAACTATTCTTTTATCAGGGCCTCCAACGCAGTTGGTTAGGACTCTGAGATGTGGTTTCAAAATGATAGCTTCTCAAAATGGAGTCCTACATTATGTTTTCTTCAAAATTGTAAAACAATTGCAGATATTTTTCCTGTGTGTTTTCTTCATGCTCCCATGTAGAATCTACATGACCGTAGCAGGTCCATTGAACCTTTACCAACCCTATGGCCTTTTTCTTGAGCAGTTTGACTTTTCAGTCCATGATACATACTGGTTCCACCTATAAATCCCCTTCATGCTCCACCTGGATCACAGTTCAATCAATGATGTGGTTAGGTTCAGGCACATATTTATGTATTAATTATACATGAAAAACATTTTTCATTCTCATAGATGTAAGAAATGATAACATCTATGAAACTAGCCCTATTTTGTCTAATATTTCAAAAGGTCCACAATCTCTAGCTGCCAACTTTGGAGAACTTCCTAATCTTAGCGAACTTATTTTTTCCTTCACTTTTAAGAACACACGTTCTCCCACTTTAAAATATCTGAGCACTCTGTTCTTGTCTGCATAACTTTTCTATCTGTCTCGGGAAACCTTTAAATTATTCTTTATCTTTTCCATTTTCTCTTCCATTTCTCTCAACAAATCTAACCCAACAATTGCTCTATCTACTGGATTATCCCAACTCACTGGAGCGTTACACTTTCTTCCATACAATGCTTCAAAGAGACTCATTTTTAATGAGGCTCGATACCCATTATTATAATCAAACTCTAGTAAATGGATATAATCCTCCCACTTCAATGGTTGACCCATCAAATACATTCTAAGCATGTCCTCAATTATTTTGTTAGTCCTCTATGTTTTCCCATTGGATTCTAGGTGATATGTTTTACTGAGATTTAAATTTGTCCCAAATCATTTGAGCAAACCCTTCCAAAATTTGGAAGTAAACTTTGGATCTCTATCTAAAATGCCTTAGGCACACCATGTATCTTGACAACTTGTTTCATATAAATTTCTACAATAATTGTTGCATTGTGTGTTGTCTTCACTGGAATAAAATGTGTTTCCTTAGTTAATTTATCCACCACATCCATGATGGAATCATGTTGCTTCATTGTTCTAGGAATATTTGTAATAAAATCCACTGTAACAAATTCTCACTTCCCTTATGGAATGGGAAATGGCTACAATAACCCAGTTGGATGTTGATGTTCAGTCTTCACTTTCTGGCACTCTAGACAACTGGCTATGTAACTAGCCACTTCTTTATTCATTCACAATCTCTTACAATTGCAATTGTCTTATGATATCCTGGGTTCCCAACATATGGCACATTGTGCATTTCCTTCAACACTACATTTTTCAGCTCATTGGAATTAGACACATATGCTTTTCCTTTCTACATGAGAACTCCATCTTCTTTCATCTCATAATGATTAAATTTCTATTGAGAATTACTTTGTTGTAATGTTTCTTTTATTTTTAGATATTGTTGATCTGAATTTGTTGTTTCAATAATTTTATCTTTCATATCAATCCTATACATACTAATGGATACAACATGCATTTCATGAGCTCTTCTATTGAGTGCATCAACCACTTGATTTTCCTTGCCTTTGATGTGATTAATTTCAAATTCATACTCACTATGAAATTCCAGCCATATAGTTTGTCTATCATTTAGTGTTGGTTGTCCAAACAAATGCTTCATACCACAATGGTCTGTCCTTAGCTCAAATTTCTTCCCCATGAGGTAATTTTTCCACATTTTTAATGCATATACAATTGTTGTTAATTCCAAGTCATGTGTAGCATAATTCATCTCATGCTATTTTAATTTTCTGGACTCATAGCATACCACATGATCATTTCGGATGAGGAATCCATCGAACCATTCCTTTCATGCATCTATGCACACCACAAAATCTTCATCTGGATCTACAATCTTCAATATTGGCGCAAGTCTTGTCAATATGTCCTTTAGCTGTTGAAAACTCCCTTCACACTTGAGAGTCTATTTAAATTTCACTCCCTTCTTTTGTAAAGAGTTATTGGGATTGAAATATTTGAGAATCCTTTTATGAATCTTAGGTAATAACTTGCAAGACCCATGAATTATCTGACCTTTGTCACATTTATTGGCATTGACCATCCTCTAATGGCCTTTATATTTTCAGGATCCACTGTTATCCCTTCTGATGAAATGATATGCTACAAGTAGTGAATCTTCTTTTGATATACCAAGAGTAGATGAGTATATCATCTAGGAACACAAATACAAACTTTTCCAGGTGCTCCCTGACCACTCTATTCATCATGCACATAAAAACAACTGGGGTATTTGATAGTCCAAATGGTACTACCATCAAGTCATAATGCCAATATATTTTCTTGAATTATGTCTTGATAATGTCTTCTTCCTTTGTCTTTACTTTATGATATCCTAACCTCAAGACAATCTTGGAAAATATTATTGCATCTTTCAGCTAATCAAACAAATCATCAGTCCTTCACAAAGGATATTTGTTCTTTATGGTGACCTTATTCAATTGTCTGAAATAAATGCATAGCCTCACGATTCCATCCTTATTATTCACAAAAATAAATGGGGAACCCAAAGGTGACACACTTGGGAGTATATACCCCTATTCAAAATATTTTCAAGTTGCATCTGCATCTCTTTCAATTTTGGTGTTCCCATTCTGTATGGTGTCATGGAAACTGGGGCATCTCTTGGCACCAAATCAATAGAGAAATCAATGTATCTCTTTGGTAGAAATCCTAGGATTTCCTTAAAAACATATTCAAAATCTCTTAAGACCGGATGGTATTCAATGCTTGCCACTTCATGTTTTTCTACCTCTTCCATATGGGTTGCAAAAATCTTACATCGCTTCCTAAATTTGTTTTTCAACTGCATAGCTGAAAATTTTCTAACAATTATAGCTCTTGGAATTCCTTGAATATTTCCTTTCTACCCTTATTCATAAAGACATGTGATTGTCTTGTTGTAATAGTCTAGGATAGCGTGGTGTTTTTCCAACCAATCCATGCCAATTAGACAATCATGTGAACCCAAAGGTATAATGTTCACATCTACCTTTGTGTTGAGTATATTCATGTCTATCAGACAATCTTTAACCAACTCATTGATTTTCCTCTTATCCCCTATGGATAAATTAACTAACCAAGATTTCTTATGTTTACTCCTTTTAAAGTGAAACCTTCCAACAATTTTATAGTTTATGTAACTATGGATAGCTCCATAATCAATTAAAATTGCTATGGGTTGGTTATCAATCTTACCTTCTACTTTAATCACGGGCGATGAATATTCTACTTGCTTGTTTTCCAAGGATGCATAAATATTTGGCATGTTTCCTCCAATGTATTCAATTGTTTCAACCTCATAAATATTATGGAAAATCCTCATTCTTTCTCCCTTGTGAGGGAAGTCCTTATATAAGTAATTTCCCTCAAATCCCCAACATTGTATAGGTTGATGCCTTTCCCTTTTCCCAAATGAATCTCAGTCTTGTGCCCATTTTGGGTTAACTGACCTTGCTGATTTGCTTGGGAGTTGTTCTTGAAAAAGGGTGGCTTAAAACCTTTTTTCCTTTAATCCTTTTCCCCTTTCATCTCGTCATTCCAAACTTTTTGGAAAATTGGCCTTCCTTTGCTCTGCTCATAAATATTCTTTTCTCTCCTTATGGATTCTTCCAAAGTTTTTGCGTTATCATATTGAATTTATCACTGTAGAAATAGGGTAACCCACTTAGAAACCTTTGGATTTTGACCTTTTCATCCACTATGAAGTCAACATACTTATACAATTCAAAGATGCTCTTCTCATATTCATCCATTGTCATGGTTCCTAGCTTGATTTTGAAGAATTCTTTCAACTTCTTTTCGTAGTAATTCTCAAACACATATTTCTCTTGAAAATATCCTTTGAACTGTTGATGATTACAGTTGCGTGAAAAATCCTCCAAGACACAGACTGATTGATTCAACCTGAGAGAGATCCCATAATATGGGTGTGTGGTTTCTATCTAAGACAGAACTGGAACGTAGTGATGGATTCCTCCTTATAGATAGTTGAGAAGAACTCTAGATGATTCTCCTGTGTAATGCAGTGAGAAAGAAGATTTGTTGAGTTAGACGTACCTATGGATGAGCATAAGGTGAACATGTGAATTCCCATGAGCTAGGTGAATTGTTATGAGACATAGATGAAAATGATTTATTAGCCTCCTCTGGGCAGATAGTTGAGATGATGAAATCCAGATGACTCTTATGTGTAATGCAGTGGGAAAGAAGATATGCTAAGTTGGACGTGCCTATGGATGAGCATAGGTGAATGTGATCCTAGAGGCTGAGCACTAGTGAGTGTGGTTCTCCTATGAGACACAATGAGATATAGATATGGAAATCACTATGGATGTGCCCCTAGTGGTTGAGCACTAGTGGGTGTATGAGATCCCTTGCTATATTGTTCAAAAGTCAGAATTACCTATAACCCTAATTGTAATGTAAAGGGTACATGTTGGCCCCACCTTAATGTAAAAGATAATTAATCTGGTAATTATTAATTATATTGTGATTTATTGAGGTCGGCCTTATTGTGCCAATAAACACTTTTTTTGACAAGTTCAGTCTAATATAAGTAAAGAAAAATTCCCCATTGAGGAATCATATCTCAAGTGTAAGTTTGGAAATTTCAGCAAGTACATCTTCTTGGGAAAAGTGCACACCTCTCTTGGGCGTTAGTGTTATAGGGTTTTTGAGCACCCTTTTGTGTGCTAGGTTTTATTGGTGGTGGAGGCATTTCTCTTGAAGAATATATCAAAGGATTGGTTGGGTTTTATTCCCTTGTTGAGAAGGGTTTCCCAGGATACTTCTTGTGTACTTGTGCATGGTGTTTCTTCTTGTGATCTTGGTTGCTGCAACAATTTTTTTTATGGTTTAAGTAAAATGCTAAAATGGAATGAACTTCATGCTTAAACCTTGGATATTGAAAAATCAACATGGTATTAGAGGATAGGTGATGTAGGAGCATCACTCCAAGTCAGAAACGTGCCAACCAACCAACACATCCAACACACATTAATGGAGAAAGGGAGAGGCGCAACCCTCTCAATTTTGAAATTTGAAATTTCAACAAATGTTGTAAGGCTTTTAATGCCAGACCATGCAGCTGTTCAGGAAGTGGTTGAGGTTGCCTTAAATGGTTACCTGCAGCTAAGTCTAGATCTATCAGGACTGGACATCCATTTATGTAATGTAGCCATAGGAGCCACTCGATGATAGTGATAGCTCAGAGACGGTGGTTGGGGATAAGCTCGAGAGAGCCCCATTTTGTAAAAAACGAAATTTGAGTAGAGAGTTAGGGAGAGGGTTCTCAGGCAGAGATGTCTCGAGAGAGAGCTAAGACTGTTACAACCCAGCCTTCGTAAACATATCTTGTACAGACATACATATTAATAGAAAAGTAGTTTTTCCTGCATACTGTGTGTTTTAATGTTTACATGTTCTTATGCATTTCATGTTTTAATGCATAACTGGTGAAGCATCGCATAGGTTTCAATTTCTTCTTATCTTTGAGTTTTTGAGTGCAAGGAGTGCACAGAGTCTACAAGGTGTGCATTGACAGAGGTGAGGTAACCTCAGGAAAGCTTAAGAGGGATAGAATTGAGCCTTCATCAGTAGAAGTGCAAGGAGTGCACCGAGAATAAATCTCTTTCGAGTTTAGAGAAAATACAGAACTACTGAAGGTTCTGTAGAGGCTTTTCCAGGAGGGCATTGAGTGAGTGTAGAGAGTGCACCAGAGAACTCTATTTTGGGTTCTGAGAAGAGAAGAGAAGTGTCACAGGAAGACACTTACAAAGTGACTAAACACTCTATGAAGAGAGGCTCTACAAGGTGTGCATCGAGTAGAAGAATGCCAGGAGGGAGAGAAGCATTTATTTTCAAGAAATACTTCAGATCTGAGTTCAATGAAAGCTCAATAGCATAGGGAGCGTGCACATGAAGAACTTGTTTCAATTTCTCAAGCTTAGGATAGATATCACCTTTGTGCGTAGAGACTCTGCAAGGAGTGTAGAAGTCGGGAAACCCTTTAAGGTTTCAGAGAAAGAAATCTCAGGAGGAAGAGTGTCTTTGTGCACATAGAAACAACTGTAAGGAGTGCAGGAAGTCGGGGAAACCTTTCAAGGTTTCACAAGTCCTGAAAGCTCAGGTGAGATAACGTTTTCAGAATGCAAGTGAAGTCCAAAACCGTCAGGATTCGCAGAGGAAGAAAAGGGAGAGATTTTTGGAACTTGGAAAATCTTCCAGGAGAAGGAAGAAAGCATAAGCTCAGGGAGGAGCTACAACTACCATCAGATCTTGCGTGAATAATCGATAGCCATTGAATCTAAGAGGAGCTGCATGAGGTTTAATCCTCATATGCAAAGGAGAGGAGCCGCTAAATCATTTCGACATTTCAGAGATTCGGGGTTCAACATTTTGGGAATCCTGAGGACAAGAGACCGGGGCACTTCATGGTGGGAACCCTGAAGTCATGAAATGTGACTTGCCTTTGGAGCAGAAACTTTGGTACTTCGGATACTGGGAGGTCAAGGAGCAACCATTTTCTACGTAGGATTCAAAAAATCGCGAATCCTGAAGTCCTGAGAAGTTGCATACACGTGAGGTTTTGGGGAAATCCCTGAAAGGGCACTTCAATATTTTAGCTACCGAAAGATGCAGGGGTGAGAGTTCAGAACTCTTGACCCATGAGATCCCAAAAGGATCTGAGTCATTGGATCAGGGAGGCTCATAGTCGTTGATCTTGCTCAGGAGAAGGAGGACCAGAGTTTTGGGATTTTGGTACTTCGGTATTTATGAGAGGAAAAAGGATCATTGCACCGAGATTCTTGAAGTTTCAAAATGTGAATTCTTGAAAGCATAGGAGGAGTATTGCCGGGTCACGAAGACAGGATCAGATTTCAGCATACCGAGATTCAGTATTTCAAAAGTCCTAGAGACAAGGAATATGAGCTCTTGGGGATGAAAACCCCAAAGTAGCAAATGCAATGTGCCTTTGGAATAGGGTTGTTGACACGTAGAAGGTGGTCAGAATTTTGGGAAACGACCCGAAAGATTTCAGTACCGGAAGAAGAGACTATTTCGGCATTTCAGGAACTGGAAGGTTGAAAGACAGAGGACAGGAGGAGCCTTACCTCACGATTCCATGAATCATGAAAATCCGATGGCATATTATCGTGGGCCATTATTTTGGCATTCAAGGTACTGGGTACTCGAGAGGCTAGGAGTCGGGAGCCTGGGAGTCCCAACTCGCGAAACCATGAAACGCGAAGACCCGAAAGGCTAAGGGAGGAGCCAGTTGAGGCATTGTTCCTTTTTAGTGTTTCAGAGACCAAAAGTCCAAGAGGACAAGGAGCCAGGGAGAATTCACTCACATGAGTCCCAAAACCCTGAAAAACCCGAAAGGTGCATCAGGTCAGAACAGAGAGAAGAGCGCGCACAGATTGAGTTGAAGGTTTGTGCTAGAGGAGAAAAGGGGGACCTGTGGATTTGTTCGAAGGGTTCTAGAAAGAGCCCAAAGAGCTAATTCAACTTAGAAGAAGAATGATCCAGAGACCGGGAGGTCAGTGGACCCTGCTGAGGTAGGGGTCTACATCAAGTGGTATTAGAGCTACTTTCTGTCTGTATAGTGTTGGTAGAAGGAGGTAGAGAAGGAGAAGAAAAACACTCTTATACAAATCAAGTGGTATCAGAGCTAAAATTTTGT
The DNA here is from genome assembly GCA_010110895.2 of Picea sitchensis. Classification (NCBI taxonomy): domain Eukaryota; kingdom Viridiplantae; phylum Streptophyta; class Pinopsida; order Pinales; family Pinaceae; genus Picea; species Picea sitchensis. Next base: position 12,823 of record SNQJ01S0074500.1, read on the forward strand.
CTACATATCAAAGGAAAAACAGAGACAGTGAAGGAGAAATTCCAGTAACATCAAGGATATCAGAAACAGGGATTCATCTGTATACAATAGGTGAAAGAAGCAGGGTGTTAAAGCTCTACGGTGATTGTTGCAAGGTGTGCAACAAATGATAGACAACCAGGAGAGCTGTAGGAGGACATGGATATGCTCTCAGTTGCAAAGTAAAAACAACAAGTTTTCCAAGAGGGTAGACAGGAACAGGAAGATGGTTACTGAAGGCCATGAACGTGGTGGAAGAGGAGACCACCATCAGATGAGTAAAGAAAAGATGGATAAAGAACTCATTGAGATGAGAGCGAGGATGGAGGAGCTTGCACTGTGGGTGCAACAGAATGGAAAATCATGATGGGTATATGAATGGCCCATGAAAAAGAAGGTGAAGTGGTCAGTCAAGGAGTTGTCGGCCAAAGGAAAAAAAAGGCTGTTGAAAATATGGCTGAGGTATGCTGAAAGCCTTAGTGACACAGAGCTGGTTTGCATCTGTGAGCCAGAAGTTGGAGAAACCCTCAGTGGTGAGGAAGAGCGATCAGTTTCAGGTCTCATAAACTGCCAGGAGGGCAGAGATGAATTTTCGAATTGCCAGGTGGGCAATGCGATGAGATCATTGGAGGATCTTATAGACTATCAGGAGGACAGTAGTGGAAATTCATATTGCCAGGAGGGCAATGGTATGATATTAGCTGAAGATCTCGTAAACTGCCAGGTGGGCAGGACGGAAATCCCATATTACCAAATGGGCAAGGGAGAGCAAATGAGACTGTCTGAAAGTATCATGAACTCAGGGATGAGTTTGGGTAAGCAAGGAGTGCTAATGAAGGTGGGATCGATTGATCTCATAAACTTCCATATGGGCAGGAGGGAACTTTCGAATTGCCAGGTAGGAAATGGGAAGATATCGGCCGAAGGTCTTGCATACTGCAAGGGGAGAAATGCTGAAAGTTTAGATTGCCAGTTGGGCAATGAGATGGGATCACGGGATCTCATAGACTGCCAGATGGGCAACATAAAATTCCCAAATTTCCAGGTGGGTAGGGGAAAGGAGATGAGACTGGCTAAAAGTCTCATGAACTCAGAGGAGAGTTCATATCTGCAAGGAGTGTTGACAAGAGGGAATCATAAGAGAATTCTGATGATTGAGGGAATTCAAGTATTCCTACCAGGTAGCCTAGTTGAGGCCAGAGCATGTGTTGCAGATGTAGCAACAGAAGAGAGACAACCAACAGAAACTGTCATGGAGGAAGAAGTGGAGCAGACCCTGATGTTTTCCCAAGGAGAAAAGGATGAGAGTTCAACAGAATGGCTCAAAAATTTCAGCCAGGAAGCCGAAACAGAGATGACTGTAGCACTGAAGCCTGCAGCAGAAGAGGAAGCAAACAACGCAAATTTTCTTGATCTGTGTGAAGAATTGGAAGCTCTGTAGAGAAGGGTGATGGTGCAAAAATTTCACATCCAACAGGCTAATTTGGAAGCAGGTAATGGATCATACCAACTTGGGAAGAAGCTGAAAGAAGCTGGAATTCAACCAACACAAGGACAAATGGCAGCAACAAAACTGTCATGGGAAGAATCTGAGAAACAAATCAGTAATGAGACTGCAGAGCTGGAGTCTGCAGTAGAGTGGTCACTTAGTGCCACAAAGAGAGATGAAGATGGCATGGGAGATCTAGTTGATATACCCATTTGCAGGGGAGAAGTGCAGTGGAACAAACTACATACAAAGGGCCAGCCACTGAAGCAACTGGACGAGATAATTGAGGAGATCAGAAGGCTGATGTTGAGTTCAGTAGAAAAAGCGGTCAACAATGAGAAGCTGAGCAACAGTGAGCTTGCAAGAGCAGTAGGGAAGAAGAAGTAGCAACAACAACAACAACATAGCTAGAGAGGAGAAGATGGACATCTCCAAGGGAAAGTTTGGGATCCAGGTGGATTTCAATACTAGAGAAGAGGAGCTCATGAACAAGAGCTCATGATTTTTCCAGTTGAGGAGTATGATGCACGAGCATCACTCCAAGGCAGTAGCATGCCAACCAACCAACACATCCAACACACATTAATGGAGAAAGGGAGAGGCACAACCCTCTCAATTTTGAAATTTGAAATTTCAATAAATGTTGTAAGGATTTTAATGCCAGACCATGCAGTTATTCAGGAAGTTGTTGAGGTTTCCTTAAATGGTTACCTGAAGATAAGTCCAGATCTGTTAGGACTGGACATCCATTTATGTAATGTAGCCGTAGGAGCCGCTCGGTGATAGCGATAGCTCAGAGACGGTGGTTGGGGATAATCTCTAGAGAGCCCTATTTTGTAAAAAAAGAAATTTGAGTAGAGAGTTAGGGAGAGGGTTCTCAGGCAGAGAGGTCTCGAGAGAGAGCTGAGACTATTACAGCCTAACCTTCGTAAACATATCTTGTACAAACATACAGATTAATAGAAAATCAGTTTTTCCTACATACTGTGTGTTTTAATGTTTACATGTTCTTATGCATTTCATGTTTTAATGCATAACTGGTGAAGCATCGCATAGGTTTCAATTTCTTCTTATCATTGAGTTTCTGAGTGCAAGGAGTGCACAAAGTCTGCACGGTGTGCATTGATAGAGGTGAGGTAACCTTTGGAAAGCTTAAGAAGGATAGACTTGAGCCTTCATCAGTAGAAGTGCAAGGAGTGCACCGAGAAGAACTCTCTTTTGAGTTTAGAGAAAAGATAGAACTACTGAAGGTTCTATAGAGGCTCTTCCAGGAGGGCATTGAGCGAGTGCAGAGAGTGCACCAAAGAGATCTATTTAGGGTTCTTAGAAGAGAAGAGAAGTGTCACAGGAAGACACTTACAGAGTGACTGAACACTTTATGAAGAGAGGCTCTTCAAGGTGTGCATCGAGTAGAAGAACGCCAGGAGGGAGAGAAGTATTTCTTTTCAAGAAATACTTCAAATCTGAGTTTAGTGAAAGCTCAGCATCACATGGAGTGTGCACATGAAGAACTTGTTTCAAGTTCTCAAGCTCAGGACACATAGCACCTTTGTGCACAGAGACTCTGCAAGGAGTGCAGGAGTCGAGAAACCCTTTAAGGTTTCAGAGAAAGAAAGCTCAGGAGGAAGAGTGTCTTTGTGCACAAAGAAATAGCTGTAAGGAGTCCAGGAAGTCGGGGAAACCTTTCAAGGTTTCACAAGTCCCAAAAGATCAAGTGAGATAGAGTTTTCATAATGCAAGCGAAGTCCAAAACCGTCAGGATTCACAGAGGAAGCAAAGGGAGAGACTTTTGGAACTTGGAAAATCTTCCAGGAGAAGGAAGAAAGTGTAAGCTTAGGGAGGAGCTACAACTACCATCAGATATTGCATGAATAGCTGATATCCATCAGATCCAGGAGGATTTGCACAAGGTTTAATCCTCATATGCAAAGGAGAGGATCCACTAAATCATTTCGACATTTTGGAGATTTGGGTTTCGACATTTCAGGAATCCTGAGGACAAGAGATTGGGGAAATTTATGGTGGGAACCCCAATTTCATGAAATGTGACTTGCCTTTGGAGCAGAAGCTTAGGTATTTTGGATACCGAGAGGTCAAGGAGCAAACATTTTCCACAGAGGATTCACGAAATCGCGAATCCTGAAGTCCCGAGAAGGTGCATATAGGTGAGGTTTTGGGGAAATCCCTGAAAGGGCACTTCGGTATTTCAGCTACCGGAAGATGCAGGGGTGAGAGTTCAGAACTCTTGACCCATGAGATCCCGAAAGGATCTGAGTCATTGGATCAGGGAGGCTCACAGTTGTTGATCTTGCTCAGGATAAGGAGGACCGGAGTTTCGAGATTTCGGTACTTCGGTATTTCGGATACCAGAAGTACGAGAGGACAAAGGATCATTGCGCCGGGATTCACAAAGTTCCAAAATGCGAATTCCCAAAATCATAGGAGGAGTATTTCCATGTCATGAAGATAGGATCAAATTTCAGCATACCAAGATTCGGGATTTCGGAAGTCCTAGAGACAAGGAATCTGAGCTCTTGGGGATGAAAACCCCGAAGTAGCGAACACAACACGCCTTTGGAATAAGGATGTGGACACGTGGAAGGTGGTCAAGATTTTTTGAAAAGGCCCGAAATATTTTAGTCTTGGAAGAAGTGGCTATTTTGGCATTTTGGGAACCGGAAGGTTGAAAGATAGAGGACAGGAGGAGCATTACCTCGCGATTCCTTGAATCGCGAAAAGCTGGTGGCATATAATCGTGGGCCATTATTTTAGCATTCTGGTTATCAGGTACTCGAGAGGCCAAGAGTCGGGAGCCTGGGAGTCCCAACTCATGAAACTGTGAAATGTGAATACCTGAAAGGCTAAGGGAGGAGCCAGTTGAGGTGTTGTGCCTTTTCGGCATTTTGGAGACCAGAAGTCCAAGAGGACAAGGAGCCGGGGATAATTCACTCACAGGAGTCCCGAAACCCCAAAAAACCTGAAAGGTGCGTCAGGTCAGAACAAAGAGAAGAGTGCCAAGCAAAAAGGGTACACACACAGATTGAGTTGAAGGCCTGTGCTAGAGGAGAAAAGGGGGACCTGTGGATTTGTTTGAAGGGTTCTAGCAAGAGCCTGAAGAGATAATTCATCTCAGAAGAAGAACGATCCAGAGACCAAGAAGTCAGTAGACCCTGCTGAGGTAGGGGTTTGCATCAATAGGTCTTAAATAACCCCTGCACAAGAAATTAAAATCTAAGCCGTCCTCCTTCTGCAATTTTGTACGACCTCTAGGGTTTCTGCAGAAATTTGTACGACCCTCACTTTCTTGACCTTTTCAACACCTTACATGTGGACATTGGAGATGGAAATTGGATAAAGGTGTACAACCTTCCTCAATGCACCTCCATAGACCTTCAAGGTGAATTTATGAGGATTTTGAGTTTTTGGCCCTAGGGTTTCCAGGGTTCCAAAATTTTCTACAGAATCTTGATCTTAGGGTTTCTGCAACTTCCTGAAGAAACATTTCAGCTCAACATGTATTCTTGTGACACTCTCAAAGTTTATTGTTGGCATTCATAAGCCCAACAAAACCAAAGGTTACTAGTCCAACCTAACCATTAGGTTTAGTAAGTCCAGTTGGCAAGAGTTTGTGAAGAAATCCGAGAAAATGATGAATACAACTTTAGTGGAAGATAGGCTTGATGGATCAAGCAACTTCAAATACTGGAAGTCAAGGCTTCATTGTTGGATTACTGAGAGGGGGGGTGAATCGGTAATAGAGAAATTTAATCCTTTTTAACCATATAATCCAAGTGTTATATCAATGAAGCATTATCATCCAATAATTGCAGAGTAAATAATCAATGAACAAATGAACAAACATACACATACACAGTACACCAATGTTTTACGTGGAAACCCAAATCGGGAGAAAACCACGAAATGATTTTTCTTATATGTCTTGAATAATTACATTCATTGGAAGCACCAAATTCCTTTGTTTTCCAGCTGCAATTGGAAGGAGGCTCCAACCCCCTAGTTTCTCAGGCTACAACCTGTGGGAAGCTCCAACTCCCCAATTCTTTGGCTACAACCAAAAGGAGGCTACAACCCCCTATGTTCTCCGGCTACAACTGGAAGGTGGATACAACCACTTGTCCTTGCCCCGTCCTACCACCCTGAAGTAGAAATAGAATGATGGAACCACTGTCAACCTGTCACTGTGAGATATACTGCTGTAAACCTATACCAATAAATTTGAACCATGCATCAACCACACATCAACCTGTACCTCAACCTGTAATCAACCTGTACCATAAACAAGTGCATCAACCATGCACCAACCTATACCAAATAACCTGTAATGAACCTGTACCATAAACAAGTGCATCCAACCATGTACCAAGTATGTACCAATAATGTGTCAACTACTCATCAACTATGACTCATCAATATGTACCAACATCATCAACTATACACCTCATGTATGTGCCAACTCATCAACTACTT